>JACXGI010004140.1:0-15526 GCA_016801175.1 Esox masquinongy
TTCATGTTCATACTTTTCAATTGGCCAACATTTCTAAAAATCCTTTTTTTGTATTGGTCTTAAGTAATATTCTAATTTTCTGAGATACTGAATTTGGGGTTTTCATTAGTTGTCAGTTATAATCATCAAAATTAAAAGAAATAAACACTTGAAATATATCAGTCTGTGTGGAATGAATGTATACATTATACAAGTTTCATTTTTTGAATGGAATTACTGAAATAAATCAACTTTTTGATGATATTCTAATTTTATGACCAGCACCTGTAGTGCTTTCAAAGGATCAGTGTTGTCAGTAACGTGGTTAAATAGTAAAACGACATATAGTCGCCTCCAAAATGATTGGGAGCCTTGATAAAGATAAAGAAAACTTAGGTGATGAGCTACAGTATAATTCATTTTCCTAAACATGGAAAATGTACTTCATAAATGATTCAACACCTCCAATTAAATGTAATTCTCCAAAAAATTTCGAGATCATTGGCATTCCTCTTTTCAAATCCCCCTTCCAATTGCAAGGATAATGGCACTGATCTTTACAAAAAAAGTGGAATGGAATTGTCTAAGATAAGGTTCAAGGGTTTCAGTCTTGTTGTGAAAAATTAAGCTTCCTTAAATGTATTTTATGAAGTCCTTTTTACATCAGCAATTGTCACAAAGTGTTTTTACAAAACACACAGACTGAAACCCCAAACAGCAAGCAACAGCAGGGTTGCTTGCACAGTGGCTAGTAAGGCTTGCATTTTTTAGGGATGAAGGTGAAGGTAGCATCTTATTTTAGTTTTGGAGACCTGGTGGACCTAAGATTCAGCCATCCTCCAGCAATACTCTAACTATGATCCAGGCAGATTTATCACAGTTCCTTAATAGTGAAGATCAAAAAAATATTGTCTACTTTTATTTGTGTGGTCTCTTACCCTTTCCATATTGATAGATAAAAAGTAGTTTGGCATGTATCACTTCATATTTATACTCCAGTCATTCAAGTCACGGAGGACCACTTAAAAGTTCTTAGTGACAGATGAATTTTAATGTGTATAAATTTGTTACTGCTTTGCTGTAGAATGAGACACATTTTCCAATACCTTAAAAATGAGCCATAAACATGTTCTAAAGTTTTTACATTTAACATTTTCATTTAATGGGGCAAAATGTAAATATTTTGTCTTGTAATTTAAGAAAATATTCATAATAGAGTACACCTGCAATAATAGTGGAATTACAGGGTTTCATAACATTTACTTACCATTAGTTATTTTGGGTGTACACAAAAGCCCTTCCTAAATGCAGAATTTCTATTGGTCAACAGAAGGTGCACCAGCTTGGTGCCTTCTGTTGTAAATGGAAAAGCAGGCACTCTAGGTCTCTTCCATTGGTGTCAATAAAGCAAAAGATCATCTCCTCAAACATGCAATGGCAGATGGATGCAAGCAAAACCTCTGTCATTTCTGCATCTTCTACCCAGTTCACTGCATCTTCTACCCAAATCAAATTCCACCAAAAAAATTATATCACAGAATCAAGTCCAGCAGAGTCAGCAGGGTAGCCCGGTGGTCCAGACTTTTGGGTCAGTATACTAAAGTTTGCTGGTTCTAATCCTAAAGCCGACAAAGGGAAAAATGCTGTCGTTCTGCCCTTGAACAAGGCAGTTAACCCAAATTGCTCCCAGGTTGTTGCTGTAAATATAAATCTGCTCTTAGCATAGAATAATGGTAAAAAATATATATATATGGAAATGATTTGTCGAATTTGTTGAAAGGGAATTTTTTTTTTAATCTACTTTATATACATATATATATTTTTTTCTGTTTTAAAATTTTAAAATGCATTATTGGTGCACAAAGTGCACTTAATTTTCTTAAGGGATGTAAAGTGTACTCTATTCGTGGAACAACATCCTGCCTTAACATAGTTAATAATGAACAGTATTATTGCACAATAGCTAAAAAGAAGTGTTTCCTTTTTCATCAGACATTTGAATTAAAATCAAGCCTATTGACTGAAATCGTATGAGTCGTAATTTCTATAAAACCTTGAGGCAAAACTGGAAAAGTGTCTCTTTCCATTCATTTCTTCCATATGAGATTTTAAGATCCACTTCAAACAAGGTTTGTGCTTCATATAGGCTTACACCACCTCACCGTTTTGATAACAGTATAAATACATTTATTTTTCAATCAATACTGGCTAAATATAAGCAAAGATATTTTTCTGTAGAGCTAACTGAAGCAAATATGTTAACAAACGTCAGCTTGTTCTGAGGACATTTAAAAGGTTCAAAACGCCAAGCTGGGGTAAGTCTAAATAAAACACTGACCTTATTTGAAGCAACAAAATTCCTTCTGGGAAAAATGAATGGTCAAATGTAAAAAGAACCACTATCACGTTTTAAATCCACAGGTTTCATGGGGATTATGATGTTGACAATTTCAGTCTATTGGGGATATGAAGTCACCCTGCCTCCCAGCAGAATAGGCATAGTCTACTGTACTTGTTAGTTTATCTGACTGCATTTTGGACTGAACCTCCCTAACCCCAGCCCCTTATGCTTTGCATGGGACGTTAGTTAACACTGTTACTGCTGTTTCCAGAGCAACAAAAAGAAGGATCCAACCCCACAAAAG
This sequence comes from Esox masquinongy, assembly GCA_016801175.1. Lineage (NCBI taxonomy): Eukaryota > Metazoa > Chordata > Actinopteri > Esociformes > Esocidae > Esox > Esox masquinongy. The sequence continues at coordinate 2,625 of JACXGI010004140.1, forward strand.
ATGATTGCTGAGGTGCTCTGAGAATGGCTGTTTGGTTGGCTTGGCTGATGCAGCTTTTGTCTTTACTTGGCTTTTTGATGTAGATATTTCAGTCCCAACCCCACATAGTTGGATTAACTCCTTGTAATGTGTTACAAACATAACGGAAACATATGTGTGGCATGGTGAATGTCAGAGATGATGACATATTATGAATGAAGAAGTTTCAAACGTCAGATGTAAAATGTATGACTTTGTAGAAACAAAACTGTTTATAATTCACACAACTTTAGTGTTTTATATGCAGGAAGCTTAGGTGACCACCTGCTCTGTACTGGATTACCGGCTAATTAAAACAGGAATCTTTATGATTGGACAGCTTCATCAGAGATTCTCTCCCTGATTGGCTAGCTTTAGCTGAGATGTGCCCTTTCCCATATCTTCCTCTTGCTTGGACAGCTGTCTCCCTCTAAGCCATGGTTTCATTGGGCAATAGCCTCTGAATGAAATAAGTAACATTCACATGTGAAAATGTAAATGTAGAGTCCATTTCTGTTGTTGTGACACAGCTTGGCCCCCTTGGGGTCAACAGGCTGCTGTTGTTGAAATCCTACTGTACCATATAATACAGTCTGTAACTGGGGACTTATCCCTGTGTCTAACCTTATGTTGTGATAGTTCATGTGTTATGATCTGGTGTTGTAACGGTGACATTATAATTAAAGTTTATGATCACTCGCAATGGTATGCCACATAAATGTCAACATACCATTCGCTCTCCAGTCTGCAGGAACTCTGTTTTGGTTTGAGAAACAAAGACTGGCTCTGCCGCAGTGAGAAAAGTAACGAGTGATGTGTTTGTGTACAGTCGTAGCCTGCGTTCTTACACTAGATCAATGTGAGTAAAAACAATCCCTTGGTTGTCTCTGACTCTTGTTGTGTTTCTGATGTTTGTATGCTCTCCTCCTCCTCCTGCCTCAGAGCGGCTTCACTCCTCTCCACATCGCCGCTCACTATGGCAATATCAACGTGGCCACGCTTCTGCTGAACCGAGGTGCCGCTGTGGACTTCATGGCGAGGGTAAAGCTGCTCTGCCCTCTGCTGGACAGGAGGAGCTATTAGCTTCACACTGCTCTTCTCAGCCACAGACATGCACCACATCCCACTGCCTGTACTCATATCATCCAGTGATACTGTAGAGTTGCAGTCACAACAATGAGCACATAACAACAAGAGAATCAACAGACCAGAACCACTCTTAACTTAGCTTGGTCTGCATGACTGAGCCTGTTATTATAGCTGGCTATAGTGTTGATGTTGATGTTTGAAGTCAACTGCAATAAATAATTAGTGCCACAGTAAATTCTAAAAGAGATGGCATATAATCCTCACCAAGGAATTGCTTTACAGCTCCCTGGTTAACCTATGACACATTCAATAAAGTCATTATCACAAAAGAAGACTGTATTCATGTCCTTACATTCAAATGTTCTTTTGGGGAAAAATAAGAAGTGCTCATCTCAAACGTAGTAAAGTTCAAAATGTGTATACTGAATAAACAAAAAACCTGCACTCACAAGCATGTACCTGTAATATTTAAAAGCTGCTGTTTTGACAGAAATGGTCACAAGAAATTGACACATTTTAGCGACAGCCTACTTCAGTGTTTCTGACGCCAAAACTCGTCTGATTTTTGTGACCACTGCCACCAAACTAACAGATATTAAAATGTAAAGGGAACATTTTTGGATTGCAAATATTTTCTTTATTCGCTTTGGTTTACTCATACAACAGTGTATTTCCATAAGGACAATACCTAAATCATGTACAGTGACTCACTCCTACTGTATCTCCTCTCTGTGTTCTAACAGAATGACATCACACCTCTCCATGTGGCATCTAAAAGGGGAAACAGTAACATGGTCAAATTGCTGTTGGACAGAGGCTCCAAAATAGATGCCAAGACCAAGGTGAGTCCCTTCATGGAATAAAATGGAAGCAAAATATATTTGTGATTGTAGACGTGCTTCCCGTCCATATGCCCAAAATAATTATTTTCTGTGGGAACATGAGGCATATTAGCAAATGCCAATCATGCATGTGTTTTTTTTATTGATGACAGACGATGTGTTCTGTTTTGAACCTATTTTTAACCTTTTTTTATTACAGAATGTATGCACCTACTTAACTATTATCAAGAGGTATTTTACCATAATGAGATGATTGTTTTATAACTCCCACTATGTGGTCCTATTGCCAATGCTGTTGTATGTAGGATGGACTGACACCTCTACACTGTGGTGCAAGGAGCGGTCATGAACAAGTTGTTGAGATGTTGCTGGATCGTGGAGCTCCCATTCTGTCCAAGACCAAGGTAACCCCTGTTCCTATCTTATACTTTCTTATTTGAATGATAAAACTTGCATCTATCTACACAATTGTAAAGCAAATGTCCAGCCAGGTCATGTTTGCAGAACACTGATTTGAGGATACCTTTGCAAATGTGTCCTACCAATGATAGAATTGTGACCGTTACCTCCTGAGTTGTGAAGTAGTCTAAGTCCACTGTAATGCGGTTGCTTCTCCGCAACCGCGGTTTGAGCGATTGCTGCACCGCATCAGTTGTGACCGGGAGTCCCCTTAAGCGCCTTGCATATTGGCCCAGCACCCTCTGAATTGGATATCACGAAAGATTTCTCAGCATAATTGCCGCAACTTTGAATTAATATTACAACGGCTACCAAGCAGTGATTTAACGTCATGTTTTGTTCGTCTGTTTTCAGAATGGGCTGTCGCCACTGCACATGGCAACTCAAGGGGACCACATCAACTGTGTCCAGCTCCTCCTGCAGAACGACGTCCCAGTCGATGATGTCACCAACGACTACCTTACTGCACTACACGTGGCCGCACACTGTGGACACTACAAAGTGGCCAAGCTCATCGTGGACAAGAAGGCCAACCCCAACGCTAAAGCACTGGTGAGAAAGCGGGCTGGCAGGCTGGGAAAACCCGTGGAAGAAGAGGGGAAAGATTGTCAGAGTGAACCAATGTCAAGATCCAAATTATACTGTCTGGTTATGGGATGCTTTTTTCTGTCCTTCAGCTGACTAAAATTCTGGCAGTTCTTGACGTGGAAAATCTATAGAGTAACAAAGTAGTAGTACAGAATGAAGATGGGGAGTAACACAGAAAAAAGGAAGGGGAATGTTTTGACTTTGTTGCATTTGGGCACCGTTCCCTCTCGCCCCCTGGGTGGGGTTGATAACTGTCTTCGTCTTCAGCCAGGCTCACTTCCTGCCAATACAGTAACTTCCCCTTTCCATACTGATAAATTAAATCTGAGCTGTAACATTGCATGTACATCTCTCAGTACAGTCCTAAGATACCCACAACTACACAGGGAGAAATAGAGACAGTCCAGTCAAAAAGCTTAGGTGTGTTCATCTGCAGAACTACATTTTTGGGTAAAGTATGTGTTGTTTGTATAAGCGTGTTTGTGTCTGTTTGAGTGTGTTTTGAGAGAAAACACCTACTTGGCACACATCACTAAGTATGTTGTCATGCTTTGTGGGGACTGAACGTGTGGGTGTGGTGGCTTTGTGGTGTGCTAGCGAAGAGAAACTGGCTGGACAATTTTAACACAATTGTGGAATTATACTCAACCAAGGTTTCAGATATTCACACATTTTTTCAATGTTTACACAACTGCAAAAGAAAATAGGCTAAAAGGCAATATGAAAAATGTATAGGTATGTGCCAAAATTGTGGTGTGGTTTCTATTTATAGACAGTTTTTGTGGTTTTCTGTTTCTAGAACGGCTTCACCCCGCTTCACATCGCCTGCAAGAAGAACCGCATCAAAGTGATGGAGTTGTTACTGAAACATGGAGCATCGATCCAGGCTGTGACCGAGGTACTCTAGGGCCGTAGGCTTCCAGCTTTTTCCATTTCAGGGACCGTCAAATAACATCCAAAAGCTCTTGAGGACAATCTTTCCCAGAGTCGCGGAATTATTGTTGCCAGTCAAATTTGGATAAATATACCAATGAATGGCCAATGACTGTGTATATTGGGACCATGTTTTTTAAAGTTATGTAAAATTGCTTATTATATCAACAATACTTATTACTAAAAAGGGAAGGTATGGAAGTATTTGCTCAAAGTGTCTGGGCCCAGCTGGGCCTGGGGGTGACACACAGATTGATGGGGTAGGAGGTAAAATGGGATTAGGAACGTCAAGGATCATCAACAGATTATTTGTTCAAGTACAATTGAACAAAAATCCACACAAAAGTGTGTGTCTCCCTTACTCTAAACCAGGGGTGTCCAAACAGTTCCACGGAGGGCCGAGTGTCTGCAGGTTTTTGGTTTTTCCTATAAATTGGTTCCCAGTTCACACCTAAACAACCAGGTGAGGGTAGAAACTAACCAGTTAGTAACCTAATTAGTCAATCAAGTACAAGGTGAGAGCGAAAACCTACAGACACTCGGCCCTCCTCTGAACCGTTTGGACACCTCTGCTCTAAACAGTACTGCAGGTACAACTAAACGCATCAAATATATTGTGACTATCATTCTGACTTCCTTGCAGTCTGGACTCACACCCATTCATGTGGCAGCGTTCATGGGACATGAGAACATTGTCAACTCTCTGACGCATCATGGAGCATCGCCCAACACCACCAATGTGGTGCGTTTTAACCTCTCCAGCAGTTCACCGCCAAACAATTAGCTAGTACCAGTAGAGCAGAGCATGTCGGGTCTAAGCGGGTGTGTTATGTGTCTTCCAGAGGGGAGAGACGGCGCTGCACATGGCAGCCCGGGCGGGTCAGGCCGACGTGGTGCGCTACCTGCTGCAGAACGGAGCTAAGGTGGACACCAAAGCCAAGGTGAGCAGGGGTCAGAGTTCAGGGGTCAGCGTGTCCTTCTCAAACAACAAAGTCTAACCGGGTCATGAGACATGTGGCCCGGGGTTCATGCCGTGCCGGACCCACAGTAACGATGCTTGCGTGCCTTCAGGATGACCAGACAGCGCTGCACATCTCCAGCCGGCTGGGGAAAGTCGACATCGTCCAGCAGCTGCTGCATCGAGGTGCCTCCGCCAATTCCGCCACAACATCAGGCTACACCCCTCTACACCTCGCAGCCCGCGAGGGCCACGAGGACGTAGCCGCCACGCTGTTGGACCAGGGTGCCTCGCTGTCAGCCTCCACGAAGGTCGGTGCGATTCGGTTGCCGCCGAATGGTTTCTGTTTATCATCAGCAGTTTAGACAGGTTGGTTGTAGTGAGTTGATGCTCAGCAGGGTCGGGTTCATGAACATTACTGCCATTGATAGAACAATTGGCCTTTGAAGCCACTGTTCCTCACTACGGATATCTTTTCGTGGGGACGGAAATGACATAGAATTTTCTTCTGTTTTTTTTTTTTTCACGCTTCCGCAAGCCATTGCGCGTCGATCTTCTTGAAGGTCAAAGAAGAATGGGTTAATAGACAGTTGGGAATTGGTTCACGTGTGGGCTTGCGTACGTGCAGGGATGTGGGTGTATGTGCATGGATAATGAGGGATTGCATATGTTGCCATGGGCGGTCCTTGAAGGTGAAACCTTGTCAGAGAGGTAGATTAATGAAGGGTAAACCCCACTCTGCCCCCCCTCCCTCCCCCCTCTCCCTCTATCGCTGTTTCCCTCTCCCACTTCTCCCTCCCTCTGTTGTTCTCTCTCTAAAACACACTCTACATCTGAAGGGCAGTGTCTTAGACAGCTGTCCAGAGAGATGACGTCAAGTCATCGGGGGACCGGTTGATTGGCTGCGTTGCTACTGCACAGTACAGTGACTGCATAGTCAAAACGAGTCTTTTTGTTCCATTAGGCAAACAGGTTATAACAAGAAAAACATAAAGATTTCTCTTGGTACTAGTATATAGAATCTCTTTGGAGATATTTGAAAATACAGAATGAAAATTAGGTCATAACGGAACAAAATCATATGACCCTAGTATTGAGCATGAATGACATCATGACAAATTAGGCCAAACTTAGCCTTTTGTTTGAAATGAGTTCCACATTCCTCTGGAAAATATGACCTAATGTCTTAAAATACCCTCCCTAACACAGAGGGACTATGCCAAGATTAACATGATTACATCACATTATATGCTAACCTTTTAAAAATGAAGAACATAACATGAAAACTGTGAAACCCAGTGACATATTTTTTACAACACACTGAGCAAGACAAACACTGTACCACCTAAGCACCCATTCTACCTACTCTCAAATGTTCAAATGGCAATGAAATTAAAGTAAATTCAAGCTTAAGTAAATACCTACCGCAGTGGTATTCAAATCTGGCCCTCAAAGTTAGTTTAACTAAATTTTTCAATTTTAACCCCCTTATCAGGGACTTAGCCTTCTGTTCAACCTCATCATTAATGCATCCACATAGTGTCCCAGGACTAGGGGGAGGCAATGAAACAATTGAGCAGAATTGGCTTTGAGGGCCAGATTTGAACAGCACTGCCCTACTGTAAGTTTTTTTTAAGAGCATGGAATCAGTGTTTCATTGCTATTATAACATTGCTGAACACTGCATATCTTAAATGTCTCTCATCACTCCTTTAAAACAGATGTGCAGTCGGTTAGGTTGTCACAGCAGGTCTCTTCTCCCTGGCTTTCTCGTTTTGAAGATGTGTCTCCTGATGTCTTCTACAGAAAGGTTTCAGTCCTCTTCATGTAGCAGCCAAGTATGGGAAGATTGAAGTGGCCAGCCTGCTTCTCCAGAAGAGAGCGCCTCCGGATGCAGCTGGAAAGGTAGAAATTGAGAGAACAACTCTAGCAATATAATGACAAACCCTCAGCCATATTATTCCTCCTAGTTTTCTGAGATTGTTTGTAATGTTTGAGATTAATATCATTCATTCTACAGTGGATATTAAAAGTCTACACACCCCTGTTAAAATGCCAGGTTCTTGTGATGTAAAAGAATGAGACAAAGATAAATCATGTCAGAACTTTTTCCACCTTTAATGTGACCTATAACGTGAACAATTCAATTGAAAAACAAACTGAAATCTTTGAGGGGGAAAAATAAAAAATAAAAAACACACAATAACCTGGTTGCACACCCTTAAACTAATACTTTGTTGAAGCACCTTTTGATTTTATTACAGCACTCAGTCTTTTTGGGTAGGAGTCTATTAGCATGGCACATCTTGACGTGGCAATATTTGCCCAGTCTTCTTTGCAAAAGCACTCCAAATCTGTCAGATTGCGAGGACATCTCCTGTGCACAGCCCTCTTCAGATCACCCCACAGATGTTCAATTGGATTCAGGTCTGGGCTCTGGCTGGGCCATTCCAAAACCTTAATCATCTTCTGGTGAAGCCATGCTTTTGTGGATTTGGATGTGTGCTTTGGGTCGTTGTCGTGCTGAGAGATGAACTTCCTCTTCATCTTTAGCTTTCTAACGGACGCCTGAAGGTTTTGTGCCAAAATTGCCTGGTATTTGGAACTGTTCATAATTCCCTCCACCCTGAATAAGGCCCCGGTTCCAGCTGAAGAAAAACAGCCCCAAAGCATGATGCTGCCACCACCATGCTTCACTGTGGGTATGGTGTCCTTTGGGTGATGTGCAGTGTTGTATTTGCGCCAAACATACCTTTTGGAATTATGGCCAAAAAGTTCAACCTTGGTTTCATCAGACCATAACACATTTTCCCACGTGCTTTTGGGGGACTTCAGCTGGACTTGGATGTTTTTCTTTGTAAGAAAAGGCTTCCGTCTTTCCACCCTACCCCATAGCCCATTCATATGAAGAATACGGGAGATTGTTGTCACATGTAGCACACAGCCAGTACTTGCCAGAAATTCCTGCAGTTCTTTTAATGTTGCTGCAGGCCTCTTGGAAGCCTCCCTGACCTGTTTTCTTCTCGTCTTTTCATCAATTTTGGAGGGACGTCCAGTTCCTGGTAATGTCTCTGTTGTGCCATATTTTCTCCACTTGATGATGACTGTCTTCACTCTGTTCCATGGTATATCTAATGCCTTGGAAATTCTTTTGTACCCTTCTCCTGACTGATATCTTTCAACAATGAGATCCCTCTGATGCTTTGGAAGCTCTCTGCGGACCATGGCTTTTGCTCTGAGATGCAACTAAGAAAATGTGAGGAAAATCTTCCCCCTCGAAGATTTCAGTTTGTTTTTCAATTGAATTGTTCACATTATAGGTCACATTAAAGGTGGAAAAAGTTCTGACATGATTTATCTTTGTCTCATTCTTTTACATCACAAAAACCTGGCATTTTCACAGGGGTGTGTAGACTTTTTTTTATCCACTGTAAAAGATATAGAGACATTAGAGCTCCACTCTCCACTTCCTCTGTTGAAATATGTCATCCTGTACACCTTTGGCCTCCTAACCTGGGTCCACCTCGTTTCTCTGAAAGGGAACAGAACCCTTCTGAAGGCAGACGGACACTGGACTTGGAAATAATTACTTCTCCTAAGACAGCAAACAGATGCTTGTCCTCAACTAAAACATTCTGAGCATAGTTATTTTTTCATCCGATGACATGCACTCATTCACCCTCTTCTGAGAAACATGTGAATGAACACACATGCGCTTGCACAAACACATACATACAAATACACAAACACACACACACACACACACACACGCACACACAGACACACACGCACACACACACACACATACACACACAAGGAGCGTACATCTCACGTGTCAGATCCTTGTTTGTGTGTCCATCCATCTGAGAGTGCTTAACATAATAGCAAGCAGGTATGGTACTGAAAATGGAGACTCTTTAAACAACTTGTTTGTGGTTTAACAGTGCTTGGTTGTGTCATGCTAAAACAAATCCCATCACCCATAATGGGGTATCCACATCGCAGCAAGTGTCTCAAGGACACACTAACATCATTGAGTATTCTACTGTATCTCACTACATGTATCTTTTTTCAATGGTATAATTTAAGGGCAGGGGAAGTCCCACTGCTTTGTTGAATAATTTTTTTAGCTTTTGTTGAGGAAAGAGAACCGTGTTGGAAAAATGAGGAAGTAGCAAGAGGGTGAAGCAAAGTGCATTGGGCCGGATTCAAGCCCATGCTTACTCTGGCATACTTGTGTGCCCGGGTTAGCAGCTCGTGCCGATAGATCACCTTGGGCCACAATGTAGATTATGTTAAAATGTTCTGCATTTTGCTAGTTGTGTTGGCTGCATTCAGGTGTGCGCGCTCAGTGGTGTCACGCTCAAACAGGCCGCCCTCTGAGTGGATTTAATCGGCACAATAGCTGTTCCTACTGTTCTGTTTACGCTCTGGCTTCCTCCCTCCTGGTGCTTTGGTGTTTAGGCTCCTTCTAACGCGATTTTGCGTGCGTGTGTGTGTCTGGATGTGTGTGTTTTAGAGTGGGCTAACTCCACTGCATGTTGCGGCTCACTTCGATAATCAGCGAGTGGCTCTACTGCTTCTGGATCAGGGAGCATCTCCCCACGCTGCCGCCAAGGTACTTGACTCAAACAAATACACAGCATTTTAGGCATAATATTACTATATTAGTTTGGCTTTATTCATCTGATTAAAGCACACATATAGCTGATATCTTTAACCATTATCTGATTAACCATTAACTAATATGACTCCTGTACACAGTGATGTGTTTACATTGGTCGTCTCTTTCTCGGCCTGTCTGGTTTTGGTCAGTAGGGGTTGGGTTTAACCTTTGGATTGACCAAACTCCAAAGACATCTGGTAGTTCAAAGGGTACACTTCAGTAAAAGGTACTGTAGCTACAGTGCATCTTGATACAAATGGATTGGTTTTACCAATGGTGACAACTGGATATAATTGTGAGCTTCCATTGCTGTCTTCAAAGACACACCATGGGTGATGAATCGAGGAAGAATTAACTTTCTATAACTGTAATAAGCACGTACTGTACGCATGTGGATGTTTTACCTAGCTAACTTAAGTTGAATGTACAAATAATAGAAACTCTGGGTTAAAGCGATGACTAAATGATTAAAATGTACTTCTAAAATGTAAGTATATGTAGCACTGTGATACAGGACCATGAAAAGTATTTGTCCCAGTCAGATATTTTTTGCAAATTTTATACATTTAATTTTGTCCAAGCTTTTCATGGATAGTAGTATATAGAGGAACAAGTTAGGTGCTTGCTTCATATCTTTGCGCTAAGTAATCAAACATGTAATCTTCAGATGTGAAAAAGATATTGCCCCCCTAGTTAATTCAACACAATTAAAGGGTTTATTAGGGTCACTTGTATTAATATCTTGGTAAACAATCAGGAGGACTGATATGGGCCAGCTCTGCTCAATATATCTGACTGACTTTAACGCTTGCAATCACATTGAAGTCAGCACATAGGTTCTAAAACCACATCATGCCACAATCCAAAAAAATGTATCACCTTGGGTGTGTTGTTGTCGATGCATATCAGTCTAGAAAAGGTTACAAAGCCATTTCTAGGGTTCAGGGGCTCCACAGAACCAGTAAGAGCCGTGTCCTTCAAATTGAGAAATGTTGGGACAGTTGTGAAACTTCCCAACTTTTCATCCTGGGGAAAAATGTGATTAATGGTTGAGTTACAAGACAGAAACCACTGCTCACTTAGAAGAACATGGACATTAGTCATTGAGCTTGCTAAAAAGCACCTGGATGATCCTCAAAATGTCTTGAACAATGTTCTGGGACAGATTAATCAAAAGCGGGACTTTCGCTCCTGTTATTTCTGGTGAAAACCAAACATTGCATTCCACATTAAGAACCTCAAACCAGTGGTCAAGCATGGTGGTGGCAGTGTCATGGTTTGAGGGTACTTTGCAACATTAGTGCAGGTGGCTAACATGGACGTTTTTCTTTGTCAATTCCACTTTTAGCATAATTGTTTTTACATAGATGGAAACACAACTGGCAAAAACATGAATGCTTCATTTAGGCTAGCTAAAAAAGGACTAGTAAGCTAACTAGCCATGTTACAAGCTAAGTTTATGATTGGCTACCCAGTTAGTGTGTTGTCTATTATTATCTTATAGGCTAGGGGTATGAGCTAGTCCTTAAGCTAGTCCTTATGCTTATGCATTGTTCCATAGAAAAGCATGGTAACTTAGTAACTTCTCTTGTTGAACCACAAAACAGTCAGACAAAGCTCTAAATGTGTTAGACTGGATCATGCCTAGTGATTCAGTCACCTTTGGGTTGGCTTGCTGTCTTACAGGCCCTGTTGTAGTGTTGGCTCTCCACTTACATCCAATAAAGCTGTCTTGGATGAAGAAAGCTGGAAGCCTTGCAAAATCAATTTCTCTCTCTCCTTTCTTTTTCCTTCCATAAATCTTGTGTTAACATGCTAAAGTCAGTGTCTCTTGTCTACTTTCAAAGTGTATGTGATTTGGGCACATGACATGAAACAGTCAATGTGTTTCGTAGCTGGCTTTCCCTCTGGCTTTAGTTACTGTTTAGAGACAGGAACACAGACAGATATATAGGCAGGCACAGAGATGGAATAACTTGGAAAATATTTTCTTATCTTCAAAAACAGTTGTAGAATAAGTAGGCAAATTTGATTTAATTAATTGTCACCAACTGATACCATATGCTTGTTATCTTGGTGTGATCTGAAATTACATTTTCAAGTTTCTAGAATGCCCTGCTCTGAGTTGATTTGTACTGTACACTGTTTTGCAGTCGTAGTACTGTAGGTGTCAAGAGTTTGTCTCGCCTTTTTACATCTGCCCACTGCCTCTACTCAGGGTCTTAGCTCTGTGATACACCCCTCAATGGCCTGCACCCCTAGGACTTTTCATAGAGTTAAAGATTCCCTGTAGTGTCATACAAGAGGAGCTCCTCGGTCCTCTCCTGCAAAACCTTTGGGGAATGTTTCACATACTCTCTTTCTGCTTGCCTGGGCCGAATGTTGTTTAGTAGTGTTAGTCTAATTACAGGAGAAGATGGTAAAACATGTTGTTTCCATTAAGTCTGATAAGACTATTTAAATCAGGAATGGCTAAATGGAAGCCCAAAGATTGCGTACTTTACCCACCAGGAAAAAATAAATATATCAGTTTCTGTGGATCTGGCTTTTCTCTGAACTTTACTCTCTGGCACATGTGTGGATCACTTGTTTATTCTAGTCTCCTTCCTTTACTTTTGTTACTCTCTTTAATCCTTTTACAATAATAAAATGTTTTTTGTTATCAAGTAGCAGCTGCCTCACATGTTATTTAAAATGCTTGTGGACTTTTAAATAAGATAACTTTGAATGAAAAATTCCCCCGAACACCCCATGGCAGAAAGATCAGAATTTCATGAAACATGTTTAACTTGACAAATCTTCTCAATGCCCCATGGCAGTAAAAGTAGAATTGCAGCAAACTTTCATTATGACTGCAACAGTCTATGTCTCATGAAAAAACATATAGAATTGCAGGAAATTAACTCCAAAATATTCATGATTTATTTCTGCTTTCATGGGACATTTATAAAATGTTTTCTTTGCAAGGTGGAAGGGGCTGTCCAACCAAATGTTTCCCAACCCTCATTAAAGTTGCCCATCTCTGATTTAAAGGATTTCAGTAAAGATTAAGCAAGGCCTTAAGATAAACGTTCCACTTCGCCGAAAGTACGATATATTTACTGTCTAATGCCTCTGTCTGGAACCCTGATGAAGTGCCATACAGATAAATATTTGGAAAATAATATGTGAAATAGTAGAGTACACAGCGAGAGTGCTGAGTAACTTTCTACTGTGTCTCTTCCTCTTAGAATGGCTACACACCCCTTCACATAGCTGCCAAAAAGAACCAAATGGAAATTGGGACCACCTTACTAGAGTATGGAGCAGACACCAACGCTGTAACCCGCCAGGGCATCAGCCCTGTTCA
>JACXGI010004140.1:15626-56103 GCA_016801175.1 Esox masquinongy
TACCAGAGATACATACACTACCAGAGACACATGCATTACCAGAGATACATACACTACTTGAGACACAGGCAACAGATATCTTTCTATCACTATCATTCCATTGAAAATGCGTTCAAAATATGCATGTGTGTTTCTGCACACGTTTCTCTTTCAGAGCGGTCTCACACCCCTCCACTTAGCGGCGCAGGAGGACAAAGTCAATGTGGGAGAAGTCCTGCTCAACCATGGGGCCGATGTTGACCCCCAGACAAAGGTGAAGGTCACACGGTTTCTACGGCGACCACAGGGAACAGAGCGTACTTACCCTCACAGTTAAACGCTAAAGGACAAAGAGATTAAACTCTGCTCGTTCAACAATACATGTGCAATGTTATGGAGTTTTACTGATGTGTTTAGAATACTGAGTAACTGTAGTGCTGGACACACAAAACACGTTACAAGCTAAAGATCTGCATTGACTTGGTTTACGTCAGAGGTGTGTTTGTTGTTTCACCCCGTTCTATACACTGCTCATAAAAACGACTAAGGAAAGACAACTACCTACCCATACTGTACACACATACATACACACATGTCGGCAGTACTATGTTCTCAGGTGGGGCATTAATAAAAGATAGGAGGACACCTGAGTGGCAGGTGTTTGTCTCTGTGCGTGCGTCACAGACAGTAACCTCCCGTTTGATGCAGCAGACTGTCCATTGCCCCCCCACCCCCCCCCCACCCCACACACACACACACTAGACAGAGACCTGCATCAGCTCAAGGTTACGCTGCTACACGCTGTGTTTGTGCTGACATTACACTTGTTCGTGGCCAAAGCTGTTTAACCTCTGCTATTTTCTGTAACGTTTCAGGTTTTGAATAAGGACGTATAGTAAAAATGTTGTGTCACACTCAATGTTAGTTAAGCCATGTGTTCTACACCAGGGCTTCGATGTCACAAGATTAAGAAGAATGAACATTTTCCTTTCTTGCTCACTATCACCCCCCCCCCCACACACACACTTTCCTTGGTAAACACAGATGGGATACACTCCGTTACATGTGGCTTGTCACTATGGCAATGTCAAGATTGCCAACTTCCTCATCCAGAACCAGGCCAGAATAGACTCGAAAACCAAGGTAAACAACTTCATGTCTCTCCCACGTTTTTTATTCGTTTTTTTTTGGTTTGGCCCCTTGTACTTCCATTTTTCATTGCTTTTACCTTTTCCACACTCAATTTCTCCCAATCTGATTCTTCCTCTTATGGTCATCTCTGTCGCCTCGCCTCCCTATCTGTCTGTTTCTGTCTGCAGAGTGGCTACACACCCCTCCACCAGGCGGCGCAGCAGGGCCACACCCACATCATCAACCTGCTGTTGCAGCACGGAGCCTCAGCCAATCAGCTGACCACGGTGAGTGAGGCACCATGGGAAAAACCTGCCGGCTCAGCAGCTATCTGTCAGATGCCCCAGTCAGCAGGGACAGGCAGACAAAAAGAACAGCAGAACATACAATATGGACATACAGTATCATCACTATGTACACACACAAACAAAACAGACTTTTACACCAAAACACGCACACACGTACAATGCACACTAACACACACATACTGTACATTCACAAAGCAAAGAAATACATAACACTATTGTGTCTACACTAAAAGTAAACTAAAAACACACACATTACAACCCATCCTTCACACCTCCATCTTGTCCACTTTTCACAGAATGGCAATACAGCCCTGTCCATAGCCCATCGACTTGGTTATATCTCAGTGGTTGACACTCTCAGGCCGATGACTGATGAAAATCTGACCTCTGTGGTAAGACTTTTCCCACTCTGTCTTTGTTTCACTGAATGGTCATCGTTCTGTAGGTTTGCTTGTTTTTCTGTTTGTCTGCTTGACTCTGCCTGCTTGTCTCTCTGCCTGCTTGTCTCTTTGTCTGTTTGTCTCTTTGCCTGCATGTCTATTGCCTGCCTGTATTCCGTTGTTGATATAACTAGACCAGTGGGCCCTACAGCCATTAGCTAGTGTCAGAATCTTTGTTCTGGTGTAAGATTTAACTGTAAATCTCAATGGGTGTACTGGAGTCACTGATGAAATGGAGAGTCCACTCATCTGACAT
Source organism: Esox masquinongy (assembly GCA_016801175.1). Classification (NCBI taxonomy): domain Eukaryota; kingdom Metazoa; phylum Chordata; class Actinopteri; order Esociformes; family Esocidae; genus Esox; species Esox masquinongy. The sequence goes on from JACXGI010004140.1 coordinate 17,741, forward strand.
GAACACAGATCTCTGTCCAGTACTAATGGACAGGCACAGCAGCAAGCAGACACAGCAGCAGTGGAAGCTTGAGTTGTGTTCCATTGCTGTTTAGATAGATTGCAGTAGGTAGATTGCTGGTGTATATTACAGTAGCACACAACCAAACAATAGTCGGGTTACCACACCTTGCGGTACATCATTTGTTGCTCTGCATGCTCTGTGTTCTGTTTTGTGTGTGAGCGTGTGTGTGTGTGTGTGTGTTAAGATGCTATGATAATGCAAATCAAACAGTTAATTTGCATATCTAGTGGATGTAAGTAAGTACATGCAAATCCAGGCTAGTGGTGTCTATGTACAGAATTTGTTAGAATCATCTGAGCATGTGTTTGGAGTTTCCTAACTTTCCCCCAAATTGTGATTTTTGTTTTTATTATTTTATTATGTACTTTCTGATCACCAAACCCAAAAGTTTATTTCTCTGACATCAGGCCAATTCCTACCATACTGTACTACTGAAACCTTGATCACTGGATGAGTTACTTCTGTAATTAGTACTGGCCTGAAACAATATAAAAGAACAACTGCAAGTGGTTCCAGGAATTCCCTCTCACGAGTTTAATAATCAGGGCCGTCTCTAACATGGTGAAAGGTGGTTATCTTTCCATAGTTTTGCATTTCTGTCTGCTTGTCTCTTTGTCTGCTTGTCTTGGCAGGGCCCACTGATCATAATAATATCAATGTCTTCTATAAGTGATGGAGCCCAGGCATTTATCTTTTCAAGGGCCCAGGATTGCCTGCAATGGCCCTGTTAATAATGACCTATGTGAATGCTCTATGACATGTTTAGTACTGACCTGTGTGAATGCACTATTATATGTTTATTAGTGACCTGTGGAATGCTCTATCACATGTTTAGTATGTACCTGTCTGAATGCTGTATCACATGTTTATTAGTGACCTGTATGAATGCTTTATCACATGTTTGTTAGTGATCTGTGTGAATGCTCTCTCTTATGTTTAATAGTGACCTGTGAATGCTCTATCACATGTTTATAATTGACCTGTATGAATGCTCAATCACATGTTTATAGATGACCTGTATGAATGCTCTATCACATGTTTTGTAGTGACCTGTGTGAATACTCAATCACATGTTTATAAGTGACCTGTGTGAATGCTCTATCACATGTTTATTAGTGACTTGCATTAATGCTCTATCAAATGTTCACTAGAGACCTGTGGGAATGCTATATCACATGTTTAGTAATGACCTGTGTAAATGCTCCAGATTGAATCGCCTAGTGCTCCTCAAATAGCCCAGGTCATTGGAAAAGAGAGACTTGATCTGTCCACGTGTCATGAGGGATTTAATAATAGTGACACCTGGGGCCAAGTAGAGGTCACTGGGGACAGTAGCATTCATCTGAATTATTCAGGTCTGACTCTTTCCTTTTTAATCAACAGACTGCAACAGAAAAACACAAAATGAACGTCCCCGAGACCATGAACGAGTTTCTGGACATGTCAGATGATGAAGGTATGAGTGATGATGTGAACAAAACCCAACCTGTGCAGTCCACTGTGAGCTATCGGTGAAATGATGTGTCATGAATTAATGTGTCATGTAATCATAGATTCTCGGCAGTTGTGCTTGACCTGTCTTTTGTGCATTCAAAGCATGAGTTTCATACATTTTGAGTAGATGTTTTTGCCATTTGATGTCTTATTAACGTCCCATTTACTGTATGTATTCAAATCACACAGTCAAGGCTAATGTACGGGAAATTCTCAATGAGGACTGTATTTCAGATGTTAATGAAGGTATTTTCCCCATTTTTCTACGCAGTAGTTTGTTTTTTTGTTCACTCTTTTCACATAACCCCATTTCACCTGTGCCTTACCTGTTGAAATGCTGACTATTTCGCCACATTCCTGATACACTGCTTCACTGACTCTCGGCTGTTGCTACGGGTTTGCCTCGCCATCTGGATCACAACCCTCTTTCTCTCTGCATCCTTCCTATGATCTTGTTATATACAATAATATTTGAATCAGCAGTAAATGAGCAAAGTAAACACAACTTCGGTTTGTGAGTGAGCATTTTGACTTATAAAGAGCTTTTGGACTGATAAAAATCCAGTATGACCTATCTACCGTCATTCCTGAAAACCTATCCCCTGGGAATGTGTAATTTGACAGTCTTACTGAACAATCACATAACATTTGGCCATACATTAGACCAGATAGTGTTTGCCCACAGTGCAAGCCGTGATGTGTACAGAAAAGGTTTAGATCTCTGTTAATCCCCTTATCATGGCAATCCTATTGGCCATGACAGTTCACTCCTGTCCTTCAGGACGGGTCACTCCTGTCCTGATGTAGTCAGAGTCCAGCGGCATGCTGATTCCACTATGCATTTCTTGGAACTCAAAAAGTTTATCTGGCGTAAATTTTGTGGAATCTTCAACAACACTGAAACTCCTTGAATGTTTTAATTTGAAGGAGTAATAGTTTAGTGGTGTATTCAGGATAGCCTACTTTGAGAGACAAACAGATACACATGAATTGTCAGTATTGGTCAACCCATTTGGAACGCAGACAATTTTTCAACGTCCACCCCCCTTCAAAGGAAAAAAAACTACAAGGAGTTCTAGTGGGTTGTCCTTCAAAGCCTCTTTCTCCCTCCAACCAGAGTTGATCATCTGGCATAAGGGAACAATTTGTTTACGTTTTGGATTAGACTATAACATTTTCGAGCACCAACAAACCATACATACTCAAATGCGATCTCAACCGCTCTGCCTCCGTTTTAATTCGCTATTCAGTTTGCACGGATGAAGATGCTGTACGGACTGGTGGACTTTCCAAATTCAAGTGAGATGAAATTAAGCTATCGCTTAACCGCCTAGTAAACATTAGCAATGCATCTCTTGTTCTGACCTTAAACGGGTTCCACGTTTTACTCTTTCGCTCAGGGATGTGCTCTACCGGGAATACCTGAAATAGTTTGAACTTTATTTGCAGCAGTAGACGGAACGATAGGGGTGCAAATCCGCCTCGGCACTAGCAACTGCAGCACTAGACTTTCGGACAGACCCTGGCTTAAAGGACAGCCAAACGGGACAGTTCAACTTCGGGTTCTTTCAGCAGCACGGAAAGACTGCATGGCCTTTTTTTCTTCCTTACATCTCTGGATTTATCTGGGAAATTTCAACGGTTCATCGGATAATAAAAACAAACACGAGAATATAATTTGACGGACATGGCTGTTTTTCTATGTAAGTCATGAAGACTGTATCTAGGCTGTCGAATGGAGGTGACACTGGGCATTTGTGCATGAAGTAATTTCGTAGTTGTGTTGCAGAATGCTGCGCTATTGAGTCAAATGAAATTGTAGGACGCAGGGTAGCTGATCAAGGCGGGAGAGACTTGTGTGTGTGTGTCTGAGAGAGAGAGTGTGTGTGTGTGTGTGAGAGAGACTGTTGGCTGAGAGGGAGTATCGTTAATTATGGCTTGCTATGACGTTATAGTTTTCTGTAACATAGGCTAACCTACTGCATTAGTTTTGAAATGCCCTACTCACCTCTGTCGTTCTACGATGCACTGTGTTAAAAAGATCGTGTCAAATCATTGTTGCAATTAGCTGTAGCGACATTGTAGTCCATAGGAGCCAGAGTGCGGCAGTATCTGAGGTAGGACTGCCGGGGGAGGGGCTGCGGTGGAAGAGTGAAGTGTTGCAGGCTGGAGTCGGACGAAAGGGAGAAGGATATATAGTACATTGTCGCGGAAAAGATTGCTATGTTTTATTTCTCCTCATAATCTAGGTGCTCTTCCTGCTTGAGATCTGCTAGCGTTTAAGTCATTTCGCTTTTGGCTTGGAGTGTCAATAGAAACTGCGTGTGTTTTTACTAGACAGGAGAGATATGCTGCAAATAGCTTTAGTATCTCAAAGCTAATGGACTTAATTAATGGACTTCATTAGCTTATGAATAGATTGTAACGGATTTATTTCCATGTCAATTATATACAGTAGCCTAGACTTATTAGTGTTGATGCTGTTTTTAGCTTCGTTATAGCCCAATGAGTAGCCTAGCCCACCACCTGAGCATAGGGGTGTAGGACAGTGGTCCACGAACACAGATACATTATTCAAGGCCTCTGATAATAAAGTGGTGGGGCTGCTCTAGGAGCACTGCAACACTCTTGCCCCCTTTTTCTTTGAATGAATTTGTTTTCCACCAGGTGAAGATGCAATGACTGGCGACACTGACAAATATCTGAGGCCCCAGGACCTAAAGGAGTTGGGGGACGACTCTCTCCCGCAGGAGGGCTACATGGGCTTTAGCATAGGAGTCCGCTCAGCGAGGTATGTAACCCAGTTATCAAAGTTTCCTTTCATGCCAAATTGGCTTACCCTATTGGGGTGATTCCAGTGTGACCTTTCACACTAGCAGCCAGGTTCTCCTCCTTATATTGGCTTTTGCTACATTGTTGTCAGAGCTGGGATGATGTTTGTGATACCATACAAAGACATGGTACCGACATGTGTGCTGTCAAATGGTACGGCCCTGAGTTGTCAAAGCACTGGGACCTGCTTTCTGATAGTAGGGGTTTATGAGCCACGCTACAACGTGTTTGAGTGTTGTATTAAATGTGTTTAACTCTTGTTCCACATGACATCGTGATCCACATGTGGGACTATTTTTTGGGGCCATACAGGACTTTGGTTTATTGTCATTGATACCTACACTTATACTTCATGCTTCCTTTTGTCAGATATGTACTGTATTCAAATAGAGGATAACTACCTGTAGGCTGTAAGTTGAGTGCCCAGGGGAAAAATGACCTTGGATGAAAAATAAAACACATCACTATATTAGACAAGTATTGTGTAGCCCACAGCACATCATTGGCCATCTATTGTGGTGCCTCTGACAGCTGGCAAATGCATGGTGATGGTTGACTGACTAAAAACAACAACAGTGGCAGGACGAGGCACACTGGAACAAAACAGCCAAACACAGAACTGCTGTTTGACACATCATGAAAAGAATGTTAGATCAGCTTTTAGGCTATAATGGGTGATGTGAGATGTTCATAATGTTTGTCACATCATGTCGAAAAGTCAATATAAGGCATGAACTCATTTCAGCCTTTATCTGTGATGAATTAAGGCCAGCGGTTTGAATAAGGCTGTGTCACGTTGATAGTCTTTAGAGAAGCTGTCGGAAGTTAAGGTCTACAAATCCCTAAAGACGTTAGTAAAGTTTACAGGAATGACAGTCACAATCAACTGCTTTTTCTGAAAAGGTATTGTATTTATTAACTTGAAAATATGCCTTTATTGAGTGTGTTTGCAGTGCTAGAAATGTTATGAGCTATTGTTTCAGTGAATTAGGCCTATTCTATTTGTTATTACATTTGGTGCCGAGCATCTTTTTCGCTTATCTTTCTGTTTATGACATCCCTTTGCATGATTTGCTCTCCACCTGGCCCACACATGACACACGCACTCTCTCTCTCACACACACACACACACACAGGATGGAAGCCCATACACCATGCAAAAGCAGAGCACCAAAGTCACATAAATATAAAAACACAGCACCCTCTGCTTTGACATTTTCAAAATGCTTCGCTTTTCACCACTCTGTTCTACTTTTCTTTTTTCTTTCTTGCACTCTGTTTCTTACTGTAGCCCTAGGATCAGGTAAGAGCGGAAGCACATTTCACCAAACATACAGTATCTCCCTTCTCTGACCCATCCTTTGTGCATTGTAATCCCGTCATGAACTAATGTCAGTCTTTGTGTGGTATACTTATCCCACGTTTCTTGGTGACTATTGATTTTTAACTCACTAATATTTTTCATTGGTACATTCACCTTATTTTGTCATCCATCAATATAATCCCCTCATCATTTGCAAGTAATATTTAACACAAGTCGATATAGAGTAAACCATGTATGGTGTGGTTTATGGTGACACCTTTTTTAGATTTTGACTACTTAACGTAACTTCCAGGGATTGATATGTTTGAGTCCATATTTAATCAGTATTCATCTAACAGCATTACAGCATTGCTTATTAAGGGCTTTGAGACATTATAATCCTCAAATTATCCTATAAAATGACCACTGTTGACCACTAGAGAAACCTAGATGCCTCAATTGCTTGGTATCTGACAATCCCACAATTACCTATCAGGCAGAAAACAGAGCAATGTCAGTCTGGTGCATGGACGCACACATACACAACCACATACACAATGACAGTCTGGTGCACGGACACACACATACACAACCACATACACAATGACAGTCTGGTGCACGGACACACATACACAACCACATACATAATGACAGTCTGGTGCACGGACACACACATACACAACCACATACACAATGACATTCTGGTGCACGGACACACATACACAACTACATACATAATGACAGTCTGGTGCACGGACACACATACACAACCACATACACAATGACAGTCTGGTGCACGGACACACATACACAACCACATACACAATGACATTCTGGTGCACGGACACACATACACAACCACATAAATAATGACAGTCTGGTGCACGGACACACACAAACACAACCACATACACAATGACATTCTGGTGCACGGACACACATACACAACCACATACATAATGACAGTCTGGTGCACGGACACACACATACACAACCACATACATAATGACAGTCTGGTGCACGGACACACACATACACAACCACATACATAACCAGCCAAGTTACTTTGCATCTGTATGATGAATGATAGAGCAACGATGGCAATGGTCGACACAATCAGCTATTTAAGCTAACAAAGATAAGCAAATATTTTTTTCTGGATGAAATAAAACTGCCTCGTCTTAAAATGTAGGCTACGTTGAGGGAGAATGAGAGTGAAGAAGAGAGTTTAAGTGAAAGTAGAAGGCAGTCAGAAATTGGCAGTGTTCAGAGTAGCGAAGAGGGTACAGGGACAGAGGCAGATTGATCAAGGCCACTGACAGGCATGAAATAGTAAAGAAAGAAGCCGGAAGGAGAATGTAAGGGATTAAGGGGGAAGACTTCCAGAGCACCCATGAAAATTGAACCGTAAAACAACTCTGGAGAAATAAAACAAAATGAAATTGAATTGGAGAGGGAAAGAAGGGAAGAAAGGGTAACAAGGAGGTCGGAAGGACAGCTGTGAAGAACAAACACTGACTGCACCACAGAGAGTAGGCAAAGCAGAGCTGTGATGGCAGTCCATTCAGGCCAAGTGAAGTTGCTTAGGAACTACAGCTGCACTGCTGAATAAAAGGCTTCTCTCTGTGCTGAATAGCATGCCTACTGAAACTCACTGAGCTCTGCAGTTGTCCTCTTGCTCTCTCTATACACACACATACACACTTCTGACTAGGTTATGCCCACTTCTTAAAGAGAACACCTCCAGTCTTTTTGTACACTTATGAACAATGTAGTGCTACTCTGTAAAACAGGCAAGTGTGAGAAAAAGCTTAAGGGGAGAAGCTTATTTCTCCCCTTCGGCATCAATGACAGACAGACATCACAACGCAGCAGACTGCAGTAAGATGGACCATCTCTGTAGTACACAAACTATTCCAGTGATCTGAGAAATTCAAAACATACCTTTGCCCCTCCTGACCCTAATGTTGAATTGAATTAGGTACATTTAAAGCCCCAGTACAGCTGTTTTGAAAAAAAAAACAATTGGCCTATAACATCCATATTCATGACACACAGACACACTTACTTTATCTCTGTCTGTGTCTCTGTTGCATTCTCAATAAAAACTGACTGAACTCACTCTTTATCATCACGGAAATACAGTATTTACCTATCTATACCCAGTTGTGGGGACTCAAATATTGTTCTGCTCTATATACTGTACAGCAGCAAATTACGTTCCCTGGAGGTTGCAAGTAGTAATTTTATTTTTTTTTGCTTTTGCTTTGCTTTTGTCTTTGGCTCGCTGTACATTGTCACCCACTGTGTGTGACGTTTAAACAACCCAGCCTGCGCTCCTTCAGTTCGGATAGGTCCAACACGCTCAACCGCAGCTCCTACGCACGGGACAGCATGATGATCGAGGAGATCCTCGCCCCAACCAAAGACACGGTACGGCCCTCTGACACCCTCATTCCGCTGTCCCCTTTACCCCATTCTTGTCTATCCACTTTGCGTTGTCACTCTTGGTTTGCTCTGTGTCACTCTCTTCCTGATTTCTGCTCCTTGCTCTGTCTCTCTCAAGAGCAGAGCATGAACATTTTATGTGAACTCTGAGATTGAGTCAGTGATGAATTTAGCTTCACCCTGGGTTGCGATCACTGTTTATTTCTAGGTGCCTATTTTGGGGCTTTATGTTACTTTAGTTTGTTTGGCAAGAGCTTATTCAAACTTCCTTGCAGCCTTGTTAGTTTTCCATCTTCCTTGGAAAGAACTACACTGCAGTTTTTGTCCTAGAACATGTTTTGGTGGACGATTGCATGAGCTAAAACATGAACTTTAACCTGATGTACTTTAAACATGATTTTTAACTTTAATGACATCACGTTCGATAAACACATTCCTAGGACTTGTGACTATAGAAGGCCAAAATATGAATAGCTTCCACACCTCTTGCAAGTCAAGCAAAATATTTGGCCAAGTTTGTCTTTGTGATAGCATCACAGTTTGCAGACATTATGGTAAAAGCCACTGCAACATCTTCTCTATGTAAGTTGTTGCAAGCTAATTACTAGGGACTCTCCATGCTCTACTACTGTTATTCTTGTATGAGATAAGTCCCTTTGTGATTTTTCATCTGCCTCTCTTTCCTTTAAAGCTTCAGAGTGTTTGTAAAGACCTTTCCTACTTGGTTGACCCTCTTAATAAGGTATATAATGACAAAGGTTTCCTCGGTCTGCTCATTCTCCATTTCAGATTCCATTCATATTTGTTTGAGGTCTTAAATTATAATTTAATTCATTGGTTCTAATCCCAGTCAATGTGTGGACCTAATGATGTGATACCTATGCTAGATGGGGACCTATCATAATTTGTACTAGCCCATGTTGCCATGATATAGCTTACAAGTGTGATTGGTGTTGGACTTGGTTATGATTATTTCTTTCTCACGCTTCTACTATGATAAAAAAATCATTTCCAGTAAGCAGTTCACTGTTGGTCTACACGTTGTTGTTATGGAACAATGTGACCAAAAACTTTTTATTTGATATGATTTGGGTATTTCTATTGAAGAAGCTCCTTTTGTGTGCCTTTATACTCTACAAACGTTGCTGGCCCCTTAGTGTAGAGAAAGAGCATGTGAAGCAACCACTTGTGCGAGCAGCTTTCTCTGCTGGATAAAACAAGAACAATACCACTTAAATGTAAATAAATGATTTAAAAAATCTAAACGTCTCTAACATTCTGAATATTTCTGGTTGGCAACCAATTTGCATACTTCATAGCTATGGTACATTCACAAGGTTCAGATTTACTGTATGTAATGGTAAATGAAATACCAAAATTGTGATTTTTTTGGGGGGCTAAAACCATGGTACATTTCCATGATTCAGACAGTAGTATAAGTTGTACCATGGTACATTTTTGTAAGGATCATGTGGATCCAACTAAGCACATATAACTTCTAGAGCTGAAATTAAGTTTACCGTGACAAATCTACTATGGCATCATATGTATGTTTTCATTTTCAATTCATGTGACCCATAATCAGCAGCCTGTCTTAAAAATGCACTCTATCTTAAGCAAAGATCTGAAGCAAAACAAATGTATAACAATTATTATTTGTAACTCATTTGTAACATCACAGAAATTGCGATAGGTGTAAGACATCATAATAATTGCAAAATTCACAACATTTCAAACTAAGCAGATGATGTAGTATTCAAGAAACTGGGAACCGGGTTGGCTTGTGAGCACCATTTTCAAAACAACAGTTTTTTATACAAACGTTTTAACTATACTGTATAAATACAAGCATAAATGATGGCAAGACATCTGTAGTTAATGTTTTTAAGTTAATGCTTCAAATGTTTATTTTACAAATTTGACAAATAACCCATTTAAACATTCTCTTCGGTCCATCTGTCAGTTTACATTGAATTGTAAATGTCATACCTGCTTTAGACACTCGAGGCACTATCCCTCAAACCCTAAACCACCCTGGACTAGCAAATACTATTCCGGTCTCATTCGGTAAGGGAAGGGAAAGAGGAGAGATGTTTGAAATTCAGTCTTGTAATGTTAGAGGCAGGATTGTACACAGTACACCATTAAGGTGAAATGCTTTGTGGGAAATACAATCCTATATTCTTACAATATGAAAAAGGTGTGAAAACATATGCACTCTAAATAAAATTGTCTGCTTAATGTAAATGTAGAAATGATAAATTACCGGACTTACAATTGTTATGTTTCTGGTTGAGAGAGAGCTTAGACGCAGTTCTGTGGGGTCTTGAGCAGTCCCAGACTAAATAAAATATTGGTCCCTTGTAGTTGAAAATGATCTCAGCCAATGAATTGGCCAAGAGGACATGTTCAACAGTGAATTTTCTCATATATTGGATATGCCCTATGTTTGAAAAAAACATTTTATATACACTGACTCGAGGAGCCGTATTATTATATAATTATTATATTCTGAGCGAGAGGTCGAGATAACTTGAAAGAATATGTATACTGCTTGCTATAAAAATCTTGGTCGACCAAGAGCCTAACGACCCGAACAGCCGACTAAATGGGGTCAACCCTTGTATCAGACTTTCTGGCAACAACATGACATCAAGTGATCTGCTGGTTCTTATTGTGGTTTTTAGTTAGAAATGTATTTGTTTGAGGAAAAGGTTTGAATGCTAACGTGTAACTAGTTTCAGAACTTTTGTTTCAGCCAACCATACAGCTCCGGTGAAAAATTAAGAGACCACTGCAGCTTTTTCTTTCCTTTCCAAAAAAGTCGAAAAGGAAGGTTTTGAGTGAGGAACAGAAGGGTTAAAATTAAGAGACCACTGCAAATTGAACGCTTCTGTTCCTCACTCAAAACTTTCCTTTTCAACTTTTTTGGAAAGGATAAGAAAAAGGTGCAGTGGTCTCTTAATTTTTTCCGGAGCTGTGTGTGAGTGCTGTGTTACTTGTTTGTAAGCATAAGGAGAAATATCCTCTTATCTGTGTAAGAAAGGAATGCATGCCGAAGGTCATAAAATGGATCACCTCTTCTGTCTGTCTTAGTGATGGTCCACATCACCTGAGGTCATAAACCAATTAACCTCTGCCATGTCTCACCTGTCCGCATTTGTTCTGCATTGGCTGTTATGTAGCACCTGGCTGTAACTCGGGACTATGATGCAGACTGTCTGAGGCGCTATAGCTGGACCCCAGACACCATTGACCACAGCAACACTGTGTCCAGCCCCATTCACTCAGGGTAAGAGCCAGCCTTCTGAGATGCTAATATACGGTTATCATTTCTGTTGTGTATTCTGTTGTGCTCTTTCAATTTGTTCAGCCACAATCATGTTTATTTATTTTATTTTGTATTGGAAATTCTCTTGACTGTCCAATGTCATGGGCTTATTACAGATGGAGAATACATCTCATGTTTTATCAGGGATAATGTGCTGAGAGCAGGCGAAAGGTTCTCTTTGCCTCTGGTTGCTTTAATTTGAATGCGTGATAGGCCAGTAGTTGTTAAAGTGAACTTTCAATTGAACTATTATTTGCATTGATTAAACTGAAATGTTTGCACACATTAAATATCTAATGCATTAGTGTATTTGTAGGAATCTGTCTTGTCCTTTTTGTTATATGTTCTTATTTCTGTTATATGTTATGCCACAAGCGTTTATTGATTTCTGCCCTTTCCAATGTGCAACATTTTTCTGTTTACTTTTATTTCAGGCCTTTCTTTCTTTTTTATCCTTTCTTTTTTCTTACATGGCTAAATGTGTCAGCCCCTGCAGAACAGAATATGTTGTGCCATATTACTAAATCTAGTTTATTTTGCAGCTTGTCCTCCCCGCTCCCTCAGTATGACTCCAGGTGATGATTGTGTCTGGTGATGTCACCATGATGTCACCGTGATGTCACAGTTTTCACTACTTCCTCTTTCCTCTCTGTGCTTGTTTCATCTGTGTGGTCTGGTTTGTCATTTACTCTATATAGCTGTAGTACTAGTGATGTGTTTGGGATTTTCTCACTAAGGTGCCATTCCACAGTGCATTTATGGATAAAGACGCTTAAGAATCAATCAGCAAGTCTGCAAAGTGCCCTCATGGACCTATCCCTAGTCAATGCCATACTTAGGCAAACATTCATGTTTATACCATGTGGACAGTCAAATACACCATTTAACGGGCAAAGGGCTCTACTTTTATCGATTTCAATGATATTTTACAAAAACACATTTACTTGAAGAACAGTAACAGAATTGCACATTTTCAGTGAAATGGGTTTTTGTAAAACATTGCACAGAAAATGTTAAAAGTTGTCCTTATGCATAGAGTTGAATACTTTGTTTAACTTTGGTTTTATTGTGTTTTGATATTAACATGCTTTTTAAAGTATAAAATCTGAATGTTAGTATTAGCTACTGTGGAATTGCTCTGTACAGAACATGTCAACTAGAGTTGGGCGGTATCCAGACTGCTTTTACAGTAATTACAGCACACACACACACACACACACACACACACACACACACACACACACACACACACACACACAAAAGCACTCACAAACAAAACGCTATAGAAGCCAATTGGGCTCCTATTACCAAAATGTTACCAAATACCAATTTACACCAAATGACTTGTGAGTAGCGCAACAGTCGTTGGAAAATTTGGTAAGCATAATGAAATATTTTACAGGTCAACTAAAGAACATCTTGTGCCAATTCCTAAATATCCCTGGATAAAATATAAACTATATACCGCCCAAGCCTATTGTGTATGGTTTTAGGTTAGAGACGATCCCTAACAACTCAGCCATCACAGTATGTCACGCTGAATGAAAATGTAGGGTATTTAGTGTCTTTATCTCAGTAAGATTGTGTATTTTTCATTTAACATTTCCTTGTTTGTTCTGCTAATAACATACTGGTTTCCAGTTCACAAAATGAATGGGACGCCCAAACTGCATTCATGTAGTCTCATGTACAAGTGACATATTAAGAATATCTTATCATTTCTGGAGTAATCAGGATTCTCTCTGGGGTGAAACATTTGTGAGGGTGTTTAATATCCCTGATCACTGCTTTAGAGCAATTGAGCTTGGTAGGAAACTCATCTTTGCCCTATTTAATGACCTCCCAAGTTCTTTACAGATTCAGTTTCTGGTGGTTACATTAACCTCAAACTGTCAGAGGTGAGACCTGCCAAGTTTGAAAACTCAAAGTACCATCTCCTGTCTGTCTGTCTGTCTGTCTGTCTGTCTTTTCCTCTAGTATTTCCTTTCCACTCTCTCAATCTTTTTAAAGTGTTTGACTGTACAGTTGTCAAAGCATGGGATTCGTTCGTCTCACCTGTCAGTGATTATGGCCTCTCTCTTTGGTCCTGCTTTCCCCTTCCCCGTCTAATGTTTGTATTACTAAACCGATTGTGCACCGCAGATTCCTGGTCAGTTTTATGGTGGATGCCCGTGGCGGGTCCATGAGAGGAAGCCGAAGCAATGGCATGCGTATCATCATCCCGCCCCGGAAGTGCACAGCTCCGACCCGCATCACCTGCCGCCTGGCCAAGAGGCACAAGCTGGCGTACCCCCCGCCCATGGTGGAGGGAGAGGGCCTCGTCAGCCGTCTGGTGGAGGTCGGCCCTGCGGGAGCCCAGTTTTTGGGGTAGGGTTTTCTTTAATGTCAACGTTGTTTTTTGGTCTTTGAATGTGAAGCGCTTTTATCTCCAACAGGGCTAACTATTTGTGGGTTTTCTGTTCCGTTCTAGACCTGTGATCGTGGAGATTCCTCATTTTGGCTCCATGAGGGGCAATGAAAGGGAGCTGATTGTGCTCAGGAGTGACAACGGTGACACGTGGAAGGAGCACCAGTACGACTGTCACCCAAGTGACATTACAGACATTCTCAACGGAATGGACGAAGGTATGTTACACACAGGACAATACTGCTAATGTAACCAACTCCCCTCTTGGACACACCAATCCTTTCTTCATCCTCCGCATATACATAACATACTGAATATGCTTCATCGGCCTGTGTTTGTAAGAACTGGACACCGATGCGGAGCTGGAGAAGAAGCGGATCTGTCGAATCATCACCAGGGACTTCCCCCAGTACTTTGCGGTGGTGTCCAGGATCAAGCAGGAGAGTAATCACATGGGTCCAGAGGGTGGGACTCTGTCCAGCCAGACGGTGTCCATGGTTCAGGCCTCGTTCCCACAGGGGGCGCTTACCAAGAAGATACGTGTTGGCCTGCAGGTCTGAAGACAATCAGTTAACTGTCATCCAGGGACTTGTCTTTGTTATGTGTTAGGCTTTACGTTTTGACATTATATTGCAACGTTCTGGTTGAATGCATGGTTTTAAATCATAATAAGTTGGCTACATGGATGTAATTTGGATTTCTCTTAACATGACTTTCTTGTAAAATATATTGGTATTCATGATTTCTGGATGTATTATGCAAATTTGAATGAATTCACCTTTCAGGCTCAGCCTGTCCCAGACGACATGGTGAGGAATCTCCTTGGCAACAGGGCCACCTTCAGCCCTATTGTTACTGTTGAGCCCAGGAGGAGAAAGTTTCACAAGCCCATCACCATGACGATCCCTGTCCCACCCCGATCTGCAGAGGGCCACCCCAGTGGACACAGGGGGGACTCCACCCCCTGCCTGCGCCTTCTTTGCAGCATTACAGGCAAGTCCACCCAGATATTCTGAACAACCTCTGGAACCTATGGAAATTGGTTCAGACATTCAGTGATAACGAGGTTCACTCCTACTTGGAGACAAGATAGAAGGACAGGGTTTGCAGTAGGTGGATGTTGGCTAACCAGCGATGGGGATTTGTCTTTTCTTTTGGTTTTCCATATAGGTGGAACATCTCCTGCCCAGTGGGAGGACATCACAGGGACCACTCCCCTGTCCTTTGTCACAGACTGTGTTTCCTTCACCACAAACGTGTCGGCCAGGTAATGACTTGCTTTCTCAGATGTTCTGAACTGCCTAACACGCAGCCCACGTGTGGCTTTTCTTTAACTTTTTTTAGAACTGCATACAAATCTTTTAGATTCAAACCATGTAGTTATTTTAATCCCAATGTCACACTTTATTCATAGAAAAACCCTTATGACCTCCTCAACCAAGCTCATCTGTTTCTACCTAACCTCCAGGTTTTGGCTTGCGGACTGTCACCAGATTCCTGAGACGGTCGGTCTGGCCTCTCAGTTATACCGGGAGCTGATCTGTGTGCCATACCTGGCCAAGTTTGTGGTGTTTGCCAAGATGAACGATCCTGTGGAGTCACGCCTCCGCTGCTTCTGTATGACAGACGACAAGGTAGACAAGACTCTAGAACAGCAGGAGAACTTTGAGGAGGTGGCCAGAAGCAAGGACATCGAGGTGGGTTTAGTGCTTCGTCTTGTTGAATCGTTAGTCACCTGACGCCAGCTCTGGGCCAATCCGAAAACAGGAGAAGAATTTGCTAGTAAAAGTCAACAATTGCGAGAAGAGGCTATTTCTTGCGCGTGTGAGAAACTGATTGTCTAGACTGCGTTTCCTGCTGAGAAGTAGTGTCAGCGTAATCATCGCTTATTGGGACGAGCTGCTAATTGCTCTTGCGTGCAATCTTAGCGCTAAGTGCCCATATGTGCCCAACACTTTACTTGCACCCACACACTTACTCACACCCATACACCAGATGTGTTGACAAAAGGAGAGACAAGCACAGATTCATGGTTGATCTGAATTAACATGCTCTTGTTAATAATTTTACAGGTGTTAGAGGGCAAGCCTATCCATGTGGATTGCTACGGCAACTTATCTCCTCTTATCAAGAACGGCCAGCAGCTGGTCTTCAACTTCTTCTCTTTCAAAGAGAACCGACTTCCTTTCAATGTGAAGGTAGAGTCATGTTTCACCCTTCTCTTATGTGTAATAAGGTCACACATTTCTTAGAAGTGTGCAAGAGGATGATCGTTCTTTGAGAATATAGACATTGTAAGCTCCAATGCTCATTTCTTTTTTTGTCAGGTTCAGCCTTTTTTAAGCAACAAGAAAAGGAAACTATGTGAATCGTTTACATAAAAATGTATTTATTATTTTTCTTTTTTTTTTACTTCTTAGATCAGAGACATAGGCCAAGAACCATGCGGTCGACTTTCCTTCTTGAAAGAGCCAAAAACCACTAAAGGTCTTCCACAGACTGCTATATGCAATTTGAATATCACACTGCCAACTCATAAGAAGGTAGGTTATGTATCTGAAGTATATTTTCTCTGGTCATATCATGTCATCCTACTGTACAGTAAATTATTTGAAAGACAAAGGACGTTAACTGCAGCAATGCTCAACTGAGAGACTGAACTCCGTTTGGTTAGAATGCCTGTTGCTTGTGTCTTTTATCTGTATTTTTGCCAATGCCAATTATATGCCCCCACAAAACACACATTTACTCATGCACATTGTACTACTCATTTGCTTGGCTCAAAGTTGGGGAGAGTAATGGTCCTATGTTATGGTGGCATTTCCCTTTTTTCAAACACAGAACAATATCGCTGTGCCTTTTGCTGCTTTTCTGGGTCTTTGGTGGGCTGTGGACTATTTTATTCCATGTCTTTTTCCAAAACAGTATGGTTTGCTCCCCTCAGCTGCTCCATTCTCATTTCCTGATGTTTATTTCCACCCCCACCCATTATAAACCACCCGCTGTCCATTGTGTCATCTTTCCCCTTTTCTGCAATGCATCTTGGGAACCAGGACATGATGGAGTCTGATCCTGATGATGAGGTAAATGCATGATTATTCATCGCTTGGACTGCTTTGTTGTTTTTCTGTTGCTTTATTGTTGTGATTGCTTGCATCAGCAGTGTACAGTATATGAATGTTTGGTGATTATCGTTATTTGATTGATGATTTATAGAGGCATTTGCAGCAGATAGTAGTCTATATCATTGGTGAGAAGTAAACTGACTTTGTGTAATGCATGAAGGACAGTTCAGTTCAACAAGATCCATTATTCTCACTCCAAGCCAAGTGGAGCAAATTGTTCACCACCTCGGCTTATTTTCCATATCTTTCTTTCCATATATGATCAGTAGGTTAATACAAAACCCCATGTCCCCACAATATAGGTATAGAAGTTAGTTTGGTGGCAGAATGTCCACAGCCCATATAAGCCTGGCACAAAAAAACATTCCAAATTGACTGCAGTGGAGTGAACATCAAAATCTGTGGAATTTTAACAAATCAAAATACTGTGAGGCATAGCTCCAAATGAAGTGGTGTTTCTAACATTTGATAATGTAATCAAACAAGTCCATAACATCCAGTCTATCCTGAGCCAGTCACTTTATATTATAAAGGAGAAGCTAACCAGTTAGTAGTGTACAACACTAAATGCAATGTTTCTTTAATAATCTGGCAAGCTAGCTCCTGTAGTAACATTAGGACAGCTAACCATCTGGCTCAGCTGTCCCACAACAATGTTACAATGTAGCGATAAGTTCTTGGATGCACAAGTAACGTGGAGGATGGTTTTATGGGAGATGATTGGTTGATAAACTAAGCCGAATAAACCAATACGTTTCGCGCCGGACATTTCCCACAATTTCTTTTTGTTAAACGAAGTTTCATACATTGTTCTAAAAGACCTTCTGCATATTTGTACAGACTTGTCTGGGAACACATTTAGGTGGCAGATAGAAGTGGATCAATCACTTTATACTGTCTGCTACTCCAGTTTTGTTGTGGTTTTAGGAATTTGAAGCACCTAAGACCAATATTTCATTTATTTTTCATGAGGAAAACTCAATATAATCCAGCCAGCAAAGGATTACAAGAATGTTTAGTGTTTTATAGCTATGTCTCAGTGTTTCACATCATATACATATACAAGAACATTCTTCCATAACTAATGATGAAGTGTCTCCTCCTCTTTAGAAAATTTATTCTAGAGATCAGCTGCATTCTTAATGTTACCTTGTGGACATTTCAACTGAGAATACCAGATGGATTGATCACAAATTTGCATGTGTTTCTTCTGAATGCAATTGATAAATGTACTTGAAATCACGCTACCAAGTTCGCACTCAATCTATCCAATTAGAGGAATGCATAGATCTCTTTGTCATCATTTGGTGACTTACAACACTCTCCTTGCAGTGTCTGCTGCTTCCACAACATTGACTCCCACCTGGCAAAATGCATCATCTGGATTTTATTGCAATATAACAAAACGGGGCAAAATTCTAAAAAGTAAACATACCTCTTTGGCTCTCCAAGTCCAAATAATATTTTATGTCAAAACATCTTTTGTTGTTTTTGTTGTTGCAGACTGAAAAACCAGACCGACGCCATACCTTTGCCTCCTTAGCTTTGCGTAAGCGCTACAGCTATCTGACCGACCCTGCAGCGAGTGAGTTTGAACATTTTAATTTTCATGAATCCCAATTGATACCGAAAAGCAATAAGGTTTTACAACTTGATATGATATACTGTATCAATACATCCATAGTGTAGAATGAGCACTTTGTAAAATGTCATGATTCATATCCATCCCGACAAAGCATGGTTTACCGTGTCTTCTACATTGTCTTATACTTTGCAGGCCCTCTCCATTATGTAAAATATATTTTCTTTATTTTTGTGATCTTATCACATTTTTGTGAAAGCAACTGGCATTGCAACATAAACATTTTTATTTGTTTTTTGTATGTTTTTCCTTTTCTTTTAATGAACAGCTCACTCCTATTGGCTTTGTGATTGTGCAGGGTCTTCTTTTATTTTTCTGTTAACCAATCAATAACAATGATTTTACTAATATACTACCAAATGGATTGTGGGGTCATTTCTGGCATTGAAAGCATGGGGACATGATATGCACCAAACATAAAAGGCACTGTAGCAAAGAGGCAAACAGACAAAGCACATCAAAGGTCAATAGAATGGTTGTGTTGTTGTCTTGGCTCTTCTCATTTCTTTGTCATTCTCCACTGTTATCACAAGCAGTTTGTTGTCTGCAGGGTGGCAAAATTACAAGAAGTTTGTATGAGTTAACTGGTTTTCAATCCTGGTTGCAGGATTATGGATTTTCTTGCTTATTCTCTCCTTATTCCATGGAACTGAGTTTTAGGAAAATGTATTGAATGTTTCCTGAATTTTGCAGCACTAGTTGCCTTATATGCTCCATAATGTGTTACCCTGTATCTTTTCTATTTATTTACATATCATTTACCTCAATCACTTTTCATCCCGTATATGTTCGGATAGAAATTGACATTGCGTAAATTCTTCTTAATACTTTGATTAATATTGGCGTTACTGACTCCAACTTTCTCCCTCTGGTTTCTGTTTTGTTATTTCCATTATTTTTTGTTGAATTTGTTTTAAATCCTTGGTTTGGTTACTCAAGAAACAACTGATCGGGGCACGCAGAGAACACAGCCTACTGGCTACACTTACAAACCTGTCTTTTCAACGAGATCTTATCAGGCGTGGTCGGCTGTTCCTGTCTCCGTCCCTGGGCAAGCCAAGTCTGGGTTCGGTTCCCACTCCAGTTCGTCGTCCAACACGCCCACTGCCTCTCCACTGAAGTCTGTATGGTCCATCACCTCAGCGTCCCCCATCAAGTCAAACATAGGGGGCTCACCAGCCCATTCCATCAAGTCAGTCAGCGATGTAGTTTCGCCCATCAGGTCATATAGGACCATTTCATCCCCAATAAAGACTGTAGTTCAGCAGGCCCAGTACCCAGTTCAGGTCACCCCCAGTCTCCTGTCATCACCAGTCAGAAGTGTTCCAGATCCCGTTTCCGTCAAGGGACTGGCAGCATTGTCTGCTAGAACCTCTCCAATCACCACTGGTGGAGGGTGTCTGCTAGAGAGATCTTCAATCGCCATGACTCCACCAGCTTCCCCCAAATCCTCACTGAACATGTACAGTTCAACTTCATTCAAGGGCAGTATTGTGAGCACAGGCGCTGCGACATCGTCCTCGCCTATAAAAACGGTCCCTGGCCTTTCCTCTGTCCGATCGAGTGCAGACCCTTCAAGCCCCTCAAGGAGTCTCTTTTCCTCCCTTTCCTCACCAATTAAATCCAACACTCCTACTGCTGCAGCTCTGATAAATGGAACAGTTTCTCCTACAAAGTACCGGTCCTCCTCCCCCACATCCATACTCTCTGGTAGCTTACAGGAGAGGATACAGGCAACCACCAACGCGGCAACAACAAGCGTTAATGCAGCCTTTGACGAGGTTGAAAAAACTTTCACTTCCTGCTCTGCCTCCGGATATGGCACTCTCAAGTCCATGTCCTCTTCAGCGTCATCCTCTTACCAATCCATAAGATCCTCAGCCTCTAGTTCCCTATATGCCTCTCTAAGGTCCCCTCCAAATTCGACTACCACTGTTACGTCTGGCACCATGACTGTCCCAGTGTATTCAGTTATAAATGTGTTGCCAGAGCCCCAATTTAAAAAGCTCCCTGAGGTGTCAAAGTCAACTGCTGCCCTCTTGTCACCTCGAAAAACTATGCCGGTTGAGACAAACTCTCAAGCCCAGTCTTCCTTCAACAGAACTCTGTCACCTGTCAAATCCCCCTTATTCATGTCCCCGGCCGCCCTAAAATCCACCGCCTCATCTCCACTGTCCTCCAGCCAAGAGATACTGAAGGATGTGGCAGAAATGAAAGAGGACTTGATACGTATGTCTAATATCTTGCAAACAGAACCAAGTTCAGCTTCCAAAGGTTTCCAGTCTGACTCTCCCAAAGAGACCAAAATAGAGGACGAGGAGCCTTACAGAATTGTAGAGAAAGTGAAACAGGACCTGGTCAAAGTTAGTGAGATATTGACCAAGGATACTGTGAAGGATAGCAAGATGGGTTTTAAAATGAATTTAACAGATGAGGCCCAATTCTCTAAACATGCTCCAGTGGATCCCCAGCAAAGCAATTGGAGTTATCCACCAAGATATGAGACTGTGGTCCCTCAAATTAAGACTAAGACTATACCAGACAGAGATTTCAATCTATCGAAGGTAGTAGACTACTTGACAAATGATATTGGCAGTAGTACTATCTCAAAAATTGCAGATACAAAGCATAGATCTGATGAGGTTAGAAGAGAAGGAGAAGAGAAACAGAAACGTATGCTTAAACCTGAGCACAAGCTAAAAATGCCACCTGCAAACATGCGTTCTTCTGCCTCTGAAAAAGAGCTCTGCAAATTAACAGATGTGCTATTTGGACCTGACACCATGTTAGAATCTCCAGATGACATCTCACATGACCAGGACAAGAGTCCCCTTTCAGATAGTGGCTTTGAGACAAGGAGTGAAAGGACACCCTCTGCTCCACAGAGTGCAGAAGGCATGGGGCCTAAGGCACTTTTCCAGGATATTCCACCAGTAATTACTGAGACAAGGACTGAGGTTGTTCATGTTATTAGGAGTTATGAGTCTCCTGAAGACAACAAGCAACCAATGATGGAGGATACAAGGGCGGTTAGATACATTGATGCTGAATCCAAAGGGATCAATGCATCCAATGTAGACCAGTCGAAAGCATTTCAGTTGAAAATCAGCCCAGAGGATGACTCAGTGGGCAAAGGTATGCGGGTGAAGGAAGAGACCCATATCACGACTACTACTCGAATGGTCTACCACAAACCCCAGAGTAAAGAGAATACTTCAGAGAGAATTGAAGAATCAATGTCAGTGCATGATATCATGAAAGCATTCCAGTCAGGCAGAGATCCTTCCAGAGAACTTTCTGGACTGTTCGAGCACAAAGCTAGCAATGATGACACATCACAGAGGGTTCTGGAGGATGTCAACTCAAAACCCAAAGTTGAAAGAATAATTGAGGTTCACATTGAAAAAGGCAACAAAACTGAACCAACGGAGGTCATCATCCGGGAAACAAAAAATCATCCAGAGAAGGAGATGTACTTTTACCAAGGGAACAGTAGAATGTCAAAACAGGGGGAAGAGGAGCCTGAAGAAATGCTCCCCTGTTACCTAGAGTCTTCCAGAGTAAACACACCCGTTTCACAGGATGAAGACAGTCGTCCAAGCTCTGCACAGCTTATGGCAGATGACTCATACAAAACCCTAAAGCTACTCAGCCAGCACTCTGTGGAATATACTGATGATGAATCATCAGAACTCAGGGGAGAGTCCTACAACTTTGCAGACAAAATGCTTCTCTCTGAAAAACCAGACACATCTCACTCTGACACAGAGGAATATTTAAGGGACCGGTCTCGTTTTCATTCCTCAGATAGAAGTCATTATAGTCAGGGAAGGTCGAGTGGACCAAGGCAAGAATATGTTTTGAGTTCATCAAAAACAAACAAATCAGGCCAAAATGCCAATGTAGATGATAACTTTGACAAACTAACATTATTGCAGTATTCCTCAGAACCCGGCAGCCCAAAGCACTCTGTTTGGATGCGTGTCACTGATGACAGACAGAGCAAGAATAGAGAAAAGCTGATATATGAAGACAGAGTAGACAGAACTGTTAAGGAAGCCGAGGAAAAGCTTAGTGAAGTCTCTCAGTTTTTTCGTGACAAGACAGAGAAACTAAACGACGAGCTTTCATCCCCTGAAAAGAAGTCTCGCAGGTCAGACTTCAGGGAAACACGATCAGGGCCTAGCTCTACACACAGCAGTCCTGAAAGATCAGAAAACAAGAATGGGGGCAGTGGTGAAGAATGTAGAGACCGTTTCAGAGAGAGGTTTGGCTCCAGTGATAGAAAATGTGCTAGTTTACCGAGCAGCCCAGAAAGAAGAGTGCTGCTACAATATAATGATGACAATAGAAAACCAGGGGATGGCACCTCACACAGCAATGCAAGTGATGCCTCTAAACCTTTTCAAATGTCATCTTCCAAAGTCAGTGCTGTCAGGCTACAATTTGAACAACAGGCTCAGAAACAAGATAAAAGTGCCCAATGGGGACACACATCGAGTCCCCCAGTAAGAAAACTCCAGGAAAGTAAACTGCCTGTGTATCAAGTTTTTGCTGGCTCAAATATCCCTAAATCACCAGACAGTCCAGGAACCACCAGGAAAGTCCTAGATAGTGAGGTAAGAGGATCTAGTGGACCAAGCCCCAATACTAATAGGTATATTTACTCATCTCCTAAACATGTCATGAATGAAATTGAACAGGAAGAAAAGAAGTATTGCAAAACATGGGAATGTCATGGAAATGGAAACTATAAACCCCAGGTGTCAAAACTTGCTAACACTTCTGTTCAAGATGTACATGACCATGACAGCAACAATTCACAAAGAAAACTGCAGAGTTTTAAAGATGGAATAGCAAGTAATGAAGAGACAACCAAGAAAATAATATACACTGAGCTAGTGGTCCGAGAAAACCCAAATAGTAGAGATGTCCGTACTTGTAGTCAAAAAAAAAACTCGGAATCGCAAATTCCAGTTAGAATGCCGTCTAGTTCGTCAGAGAGTCATCAATCCACTTCATTAAGGTTAGAAACTTCTGTTAAAGTGTGTGAAAGGGCAGGGTCACAAATACCGACTTTAACTAAAAATCGGTTACACAGAGGCTGTGAAGCCAACAAACCTACGAACAGCTCATCCTTAGAAAAATACTCCGACTCTATTGATAGTAATCAGTCAACTATAGTGTGTAATGGTATCGGTAGTGACCAAGTAGAGTACTTGGAAAATATAACCCCTGTAGTTGTCACTGAGGGTTTCAAAGACATCAAACCATTGCCAGTTTATGTTAGTATCCAAGTTGGCAAGCAATATGAAAAAGAAACAGCTGGGCAGCTGGGAACATACAAAAAGATAGTGAGTCATGAAAGTCGAACAGTTCATGAAACAAGGGGAGCGTTTTATTCTGTCAAACAAAAACAGCCCCCATCCCCTCAAGGAAGCCCTGAGGATGACACTCTAGAACAAGTTACTTTCATGGACAGCTCAAAAAGTCCTGTTACACCTGAGACACCAAGTTCTGAGGAGGTGAGCCTTGCCTCTAGAACACCAGAGTCTGTGATTGGTTACATTCCCAGTATGCCAAGTCCAATAGCTGAGGAGTCAGAGGAAGATGAAGGACAGACCTTAATCTACAAGGAGTCTCTGCTAAAGAAAGCCAGGCCTGCCTTATCAGAACCTTCCAACAGAAATCAGGAAACATTGAAACATCCAAAGGAGAAAAGAGTTGCTTACATTGAGTTTCCCCCACCTCCACCTTTAGAGGCAGAACAATCTGACCCTGAGAAGAGGGGGTCTTGTGCCTCCTCAGAGGCTGAGACAGAGATGATGGAGGTAAATCTCCAAGAGGAGCATGATCGGCACCTCCTTGCGGAGCCCATTATCAGGGTTCAGCCTCCCTCACCAGTTCCACCTGGAGCAGATGACAGTGACTCTAGTGATGATGAGTCTGTCTTCCACCCCATCCCCAACAAAAAGTACACCTTCAAGATGAAGGAAAAGGAGGAAGGAGAAAAGCGTTTGAAACCCAAAAAGCCTGAGAGGAATGGAAACAACAAGGAGTCAGGAACTAATGGTGCTGAAAAAGCAGAGGATATCGACTTGGAGCCAAATGGCAATGACCAGTCAATCACAGACTGCTCTATAGCCACAACTGCTGAGTTCTCTCATGACACAGATGCAACCGAAATAGACTCTCTCGATGGTTATGACCTTCAAGATGAGGATGATGGGTTGAGTGAACAAGACCCTAAAACATCCAGTCTGTCTAATGACGGCAAGACATGTGATCGTTCATTTAGTCAATCTAAGCTTGAAGTCATAGAGGAAGAGAAAACACCAAGCGAGGATGGAGGTGATAATGGGAAAGCAAACTCAGACCAAAACCCTGGAGATGAAAAAGATTACACTCTTGAGGGCAGACATCCAGATAGACTCGGAGATAAACATGGCTTTGCAGATAGCTACTTCGGGTATGAACTCGAAGAGGAGTTAAACTCTACCTTCAAAACGGTTGCCACAAAAGGCTTGGACTTTGACCCCTGGTCAAGCAAAGGCGGAGAAGGAGAAGGAGTTTTTGATGCCAAAGCAAAAGAAGAAGATCCCAAGCCTTTTGGGTTGTCTGTGGAGGACAAGTCACAAGCCACCACTCCAGACACTACCCCTGCTAGAACCCCGACTGACGAGAGCACACCAACTAGTGAGCCTAACCCTTTCCCCTTCCACGAAGGGAAGATGTTTGAGATGACACGCAGTGGTGCAATTGACATGAGCAAGCGGGACTTTGTTGAAGAGAGGCTTCAATTTTTCCAGATTGGTGAGCATTCCTCTGATGGGAAATCAGGGGACAAGGGGAGAGGGGGCAAGAGTCTGGGGGTAGTTACCTCTCAGTCAAAAACAGGGGAGAAGGGTGAAGGGGTGAAGGTAGAGACTGCCACAGACAGCAGCACATCAGCAAAGTGCAGCCCTGCACAGACTGGCACTGGCTGTACTGATGCTCCTACTGGTGACACTGTAGCGGAGACCACATCCTCATGTACTATTACGGCCTCTAAAGTTGACCAAAAATTACGTACCCCAATTAAGATGGGAATAGCTGCCTCCATTACAGTGAAAAAAGACCCAGGAGATCTTACTGATTGTAAGGCAGATTTATCAGCAACTCAAATAGCGGAGTACATTAACTTGGCGAACCTGTCAGTGGAGAGTCAGGCTAGCAGATACACAGACCCAAAGCTGTCAGAACGAAGAGATTACCCTACAGAGAACTGCAATAACAACAATAACCTTGAGGCCTCAAGCGTCCAGGCTAACTATATACAGTGTGGCAGCGTAGTGTTTAATTTGCAGTCATCTTCTGAACCCACTCTTCAGAAGGCCAGTAGGATTGAAGCTTTGTGCTGCAGGGACTCTGTAGAGAGAGTAGAAGAAAGCAGTGGTCCAGATGAACAGAGACAAAGTGAAGCCATCAAGGAGGCTGAGACGAAACAGCAAAAGTCTAGGCTGCCTGTCAAAGCACCAGGGTGGTCTTTTCACACACAAGGCACAGCTATAGGGAAGCAGAAGCCCAAACAGGTTGTCAAGGCTGAAGTCAGGAGAAAAGCAGAGCCAGTCATTGCCAAAGTAGAGCCCAGATCTAGAATCCCAATTAAAGATTACAAAAAATGCAGCACAAGCAACTCCCCAGTATCAGTTCAGGTGACAACACAGTCAACCAGGGAAAGAGTAGCCATACAGTTGCCTTCCAAGTTACCCATTAAAAACAGGTCTCAGGTTAGCTTGGCTGTTGAGATGAGCAGGGAAAACACTAGCGAGGTTTGTAAACGCACCATCGAGTACTTTAAGGGAATTAGCGGGGAGACGCAAAAGCTGGCCGACCGCCTGTCAGACGAAGAGAAAAAGACACAGGGAGAACAGTCCGAGGAAGACAGCACCTCCAGGAGCACCTCTCTGTCGGACCCCTCTCAGCCCTCCCGCTCATCGAGGTCTGGTAGAGGCTCGAGGGCTGAGGCCGGGGCCTTGTCCATAAGGGCAAAGGTCGACAGGGCCTCCGGCAGTGAGAGGAGCAGGAGGAGTAGGCGGACTGGTGGGAAGGAGGGCAGTCAGGTTGCGGGGCCTCGGGGGCCCCCCGTCGCGGAGATCAAGCCTAGTTTGTAAAACTTTCACACTTGTTAAAACCTTAGTTGCATGAAGTCGTTGTGATTGATTGCCTGTGGCGTGTTTATTCTCTTTAAATATTAGCTGTCATTCTGTCATTGTCATCTATGTACTGTGTACTGTACTTGTCTGTCAGACTCTCCACTTCCTCCCCAACCCCTTAGCTGTCAGATTCCTCCGCATGCCAGAGTAGTGACTGGTGCACTAGCACAGCCAGTCTTCTGTTGACAGCTACTGAGTCTGTCTATCTGTCTGTCTGTGCAGGGGTGGCTATTGAAAACATCAGTTCTAGTTTTTTCTATTTCATGGTCAAGTTGTGTCAATGAGCTAATTAGCATTAGCAACAACACAAAGGTTTTCCGCATGTGTACTGTGTAGTCCCATTAAGAATGTGGATCCACCCTAATTCTATGAGTGCATAACTCTTTTGATCCATGTTTTTTATTTTATTTCTATGGTTCTTATGACAATTCATGCCTGTCAGAGGATATTCACAAACATTCACAGCATACCTGTGTACAGATAACACACTAGTCTGTCATATAGTGTCCAGTCTTCCTTTTCTTGTCATTCTGGAAAGTAAATTGTTGTCTTTACCTAAACAAGCCATTGAAGAATACAATTCACATAACAGTAAACATGGTAAATAAATTAAATAAGATCAAACTGAGCAACTGCAAATTTCTCCAAATGCATTTATTTAATTTGGAATGCTTGGCCAGAAAAGGAAGGAGTCCACTGTACTCTTATTTCAGTCACTAGAAAAGACACTGAGCAGTGTGAATTAATAGATGATTCCTACCCTTCAGGTCCTCAGAGTCCCTGTGAGCGAACAGACCTGCGCATGGCCATCGTGGCTGACCATCTGGGACTTAGCTGGACTGGTAAGAAAATGGTGCTTCCTGGTCTCAGAGCCATCTGACTTCATGGCTGTCTAACATCAGATATTATGTGAGGAATAGTATGGTGAACTGCAGTTCACCATACTCAGGCATTTATAGTCAAGCCTGAACTGATGTATTGCATTTTTCATGCGTTTGCAGAGCTGGCCCGAGAAATGAACTTCTCCGTAGATGAGATCAACCACATTCGAGTGGAGAACCCCAACTCCCTGACTGCACAGAGCTTCATGCTGCTAAAAAAATGGGTCAGCCGGGACGGTAAAAACGCAACCAGTGAGTCTGTCTTTCTCTCCCAATGATGTCTACCCCCTGTGGCTTTGTTTGTCTCACTCTATCAAACTGTTATGTTTGTATACCACAGAGTACCTTGCTACTGTGTTTTTCTATGTCCATAAAAAACCTCACTTCCTTATCCAACCTATCTCTTTCTGAACTATCACTCTTTCTCCAAATCAGTTTGTGCTTGTGAAGATTTTATTCTGAATAATATCGAAAGGAGTTATTTAGAAATGAAATGGTATCTACATTTATTTACATTCCCAGAGCAACAACTGAGAGAATAATTTTTCCTTATACAATAAACAACAGCAACAGTCTGTTCATCTTCACAGTGCAGTGTAATGCTAAACTATGTCGACACACTGACAATGACAGAATCAAGGAAGGTTCATATGGTACAAACTGTCCTATTGTACAATATTGTCTCATTATTGTTTGACTGACTTTGTATTGTCGGTTTTTCTTACAGCGGATGCCTTAACTGGAGTGCTGACCAAAGTTAATCGGATGGATATTGTGACTTTACTGGAGGGGCCGATATTTGACTATGGTAACATTACAGGCACGAGAAGTTTTGCCGATGATAGTGCTGTTTACCTGGATCAGGCTGATGGTAAAGTGTAGCTCCATCTAGCTGACCTCTTACCTCTCCTGCCACCTCCTTTGTTTGTTCCTTATAGCAAAAATAAGAACAAATTGCCTGGCTGTACAATTGAATGCAATTTGCCTTTAGAGACCACAGTACCCTATCTTAGATGGGGGATATCTGAGCTTTATTTCTCTGCCTTTATTTTTCAACTTTAGTTGATCCATTTTCTGACTGTTTCTGACTTCAATGTTAGCATGCAGAGTACCATGGGTTTATTTTTACTTAGTCCATTTAGGAAATTAATTTGAATAAACTTTCTGAAATTTCTGGGTTACTATTAATTGTACACCTGCCCTGATGATGAGGGTAGCATGTTAAGCTCAAAGCCTTTCTAGATTTTTCTTCATTGACATAAACCAATGGGTTTTGAAAGATGAATTGATGGCAAACACTTCACAGTCCATGATGCTAACAGGTTGCATGTCGTAACATGCTGCTTTCATCTGATTACCTTGTACCTTTAACAGGACACTACTGTATAAAACCCTTTGTTCCCTAACGCATGGAGTGGTCATGGACTCAACAGTCAGGCTGTTGTACTCTGTTCATACTACAGCTCTAGATCTTTGTAGTTCTCTAGTCTACCTCCAGTTCCTCTGAGCCCTTCCCAGATAGAATGACAGAGCTTCCTCCTCTGTGAAACCAGACTACATTCCTCCCCTCACGCTACTGTCCATTGCCAAAGCCCAAGCTCCAAGTCTGCTTATAACAGCTTATTAGGCTATCACCTCTGAGCTTTCCCATTCCCCTGCTTCATAATTTCTCAAAGTCAACTCTGGTCCATGACTGTCCTGTCTTGATAATATGTTTTGGTGTTTTGTTTGACATTTGTGTTAATTTCTCTCATCCTCTTTTATCCTCGCCAGTAACATGCTGTGTTGTTACTGAAAGCTCCTCTATCCCTGCATTCCCACTTTCTCCCTCATTTGCTTGTAATTCCCTTAACCCCGATTTGTCCTTATTTCTGCACACGACCACACCACCACATCGTCCATTAGTTCCCCGGAGATCCCAAAGTTATGAGTCCTCCGTCTCACACATGGACCTCACACCTTCACCCCCCTCCACACCGCCGGAGCCAGCTCCCTCTCTCATCCCCCAGTTTCCAAGTCTTCGCCCCACCGGGGAGCCCAGTCAACCCATACAACTGTCCTCCAGCCCCACACCCCAGCTTGATCTCTTTTAAGTGTTTCTCTCGGTGCTCAGTCTCTGAGTCCTCTGGCTCAATGCACCGGGGAACCCAATCAAACCGCAGTCCTCTCCTTTACTCCCGCCCTCCAGCCGACACTCTCATTTGCCTTGCCAGTCGCCAAGACTTAAACCTATCAGGGATGCCCCAGCCCTCTCCTCCTGACCCACGTCTGCCTCCATGTCAGCGAATGCTGGTCTCTATGTATTGAAACCCCACTTTCTCCTTCATCTCACCCTGTTTCTCCCATCTCTGTTGCCACCCTCATCGATATCACCTGCAGCGTCTTGTGGCCCTAGTCCTGACACTTCATCCCCTTCCGATCGCTTCTCTGTCCCCCTGTCCGGTATGTCAGTGTCCCTGTGTGTCTCCTGTACCCCCTCCTGTTTGCATTAACCCCTATTAACCCCTATACTCTGGACATCTTCATCTAGGCCTCTTTCACCCCTTCCTATTCTCTTATCTTTTCTATGTGAGCATGACTGAACACCCACTCAAATCTTAACCAATGAACCCACTCATTGCAAATATAAAAAAGTATATTCCTAGCATGCCTCAAATAGAGTATTTCTGTTATGTTTTCATATTCCATCTCAACAGTTGCATCCTTACAAAAAAAATGTCATAAAACTGTTAAAAGCTTTGACAGACAAGTATTTATTGTTTTTGTCAGTGTGTATATACTTTGTTTTATCACAATTTTAACTTGGGTTTCTCTAAGATGGCTCTCAGGTGAATAAAATGACTGCATATTGAGCTGAGGATTCATGACACCAGTGTTCACTCAGTTCAGAACAGTTAGTGGGTGTTTTGTTGCTTGCTCTTCAGTCTCTGTGCCATTGTCCATGTCACTCAGTCCATGTGGTGTATGTGGGATTCCTTGTGTCATGTGCTTCCCTGTGCGTATATCATCTCCCAACAGATTATCACAGCATCCTAGCAGAGCTGCAGTACCCAGCCGAACTGCACTCTGAGCCTTCCTTCACGGAGTGCCACTCTAAACCCCCTACCCTAACCATTGATCCCGACCCCAACCCTGTCCAGTTACACCCAGACCCACCTACCTTTATCCTTACCCAATCTGGGCCGTGGACCGACCACGAGGTGCCTGGCGTGGACCCTGACACCTCCACTAGGAATCCTCCTAGACCCTGTGAGCTGTCCCTGGCCATTCCCACCCATGAGTCAGATCCCACCATTGCCACCAACACAGGAATGTCTGAAGGTGACCAGGTGCTGATAGTCGGAATGGAAGAAGAGAAAAAGGAAGTGGACTCGTGCCACCGGCGGATGTCATTTTCTTCTCCTGAACAGAGTGAAGTAGACAAAGAGACCAAAGAACAAGTCCCCTTGTTGTTATCGCCGACCTCCCCATCACCACCGGGGGAAGAGCAACCGGAGGACAGCAGAGCCATGGGACTGTCAAGGGAGGAGGGCACTCAGGTGGTTGTGAAGGGAGTTGATGAGGAGATGGTAGGGATGTGTGAGATTGTGGACGAGGGCGATAAAATGATAGAAGAGAGGGAAAAGGAAACAAAGAATTTGGCTGTGGTAGCGGAAGAGGGGCCTGAGATGATGGCAGAGGAGGGGGGGGCTTATCTCTTGCCCCAGGCCTGGGCTGAGGCATTAGGGGAGCAGGCCGTGTCTGGTTCCACCGAGGAAGAGGACGGGGACGAAGACGCGTTTACAGACGAGAAGTCGCTTTTGGAGGATATTCATTTGGAGGAAGGCTCAGAGGAGAAGGAGATGACGGAGGCCAGGGTTCAGGGGATTCTCAGTCAGGTGCAGCAGGCAGAAAAAGACATGTGTTCACTTCCAGGTTGGCACAGCGAGACATCCAGCATCAACGTGGAGCCACCCACACCTGGCCGCAGTGTGAGCTCAGACCTGCTTGACCGCCAAGAAAACAGGTACACAAGACAAACCTACTTAGTCAATGTTATGGATAAAAGATAAATACATGTCCATGTAAATACGTGATTCAGTAGCTTCATATAAATCAGTGAATGAGATAGAAATTGATTAAGATTTCTATCCTCTTCTGAATCAATCCTAAAGAATTCATGTGATTTTCTACATCTCTGATACGTCGTCTCTCTAAATCTTCTCCCTGTCACAGCCAGGAGAACTCCAGTGACTCCATCACGTCTTCCTCTAGAGGGGAGCCAGGGAGGACTAGGCAGAATGGTGATCCCACAGAGTTACCACCACAGGATGGGTCACTTCCTGCATCGCAGGACTCAGCCAATGGAAGAACCGGACATGGCAAGGAAGAAGGCACATTTGTGTCCCAGAAAAAAGTCCAGGTAATTGCAATAAGTACGGCAAATGCCTTTCTATGAATATTTCTTGGCAGGTGCATCACTGTTATATATTGTGTTTCATACAGGGAAACATGAGTG
Organism: Esox masquinongy; assembly: GCA_016801175.1. Lineage (NCBI taxonomy): Eukaryota > Metazoa > Chordata > Actinopteri > Esociformes > Esocidae > Esox > Esox masquinongy. Next base: position 49,960 of record JACXGI010004140.1, read on the forward strand.
GATGCCCGTAATTTCAAATCAACTGTTACTCTGTAAATGTTACCTGACCCGTTTTGGGCAGGATGTATCATTGTTTACTGCTGGTGATGTTGGAGATCTTGGGATTGTCAAACGCTATTATAGGCTATTCCCTCTCACCAGTCCGGAGCCACCCACAAAAGTTTGCCCGCCCCTGGCTAGTGGTAACACACCCGAGTGTCTGCTAGGGGTGGACGGATCCATCCCAAAATATCGATACTACGTCTTGTTTTTGAAGATCGATTGTAGCATCAGTAGGATCAATACCAGTTTCAGTTTCTTCTAGGTTGTACCCATTTCAACAAAGAGTAGAACTGTTACTCTGTGCAAACAACGCTCAGCTGTCGTCTTCTCCAGCTCTAAGGTTGCCTGTGTCTGTGCTCTCATACAACGAAAATACGTTTAACGAACTGACTACTGGCGCCAACCACTAATCCGAGATGTGCGAGTGGAGATATTTTACAGCTGTAAATGAAAACATCACAAACTACGATGTATGTAGGAAGGTTGTTTGCCACTGTGGCAACACCACCAATTTGTTTAACCATATGAAAACCCAGAAGAACTGGGTTGCAACAGAAAAGAAGGGAGGAGGGAGATGCCTCAGACAGACCCCTGACACAGACAGAGTTCACTGGCAGAGTCTTATTAGACAGGCAAAGGAATATCCAGGTATATATAGTAGTGAAATTGGATTTATTCAAATCAGATCTTCAGCATTGGTTAATGCTACATTAATGTTACATACATTTATTACTAACTGCAATTGGTCATCATTAGCTGTTACTTTAGCAGACTGATTAAATATAGACAATATTCAGACAATCAAATAATATATTCCGCCCACTTGAAACGTATCTAAATAACTTTTTTCAATGGAACTGAAAAATCTCAAACCTGAAATATGCACATTCAAATTACAATAATAAAAAATATATTTGTGTACTTTGCCTTTAAAAACGGTACTGCATTTTAACATGCATGTAATTAAGTAATTTATAGTGGAAAGCAAAGTCCCACAGGTGGCAGGTGGAAATTCTACCACTCATCTTCCAGTGATTGCAAATCATTTAGTGGTGATGAAAATTTATTCAGATTTAGCCTATTGATGATGCATTCACCTCATAAACTATGACACACTGCTCTCCCCTAAATTAAAGTACATAAGCCGCATCTAGGAGTATAGGTGTTGGTATCGATAGCGGCGATTCTGGCCCTGTGTTACTTGGTATCGGATCAAACACAATTTTTGCGGTATCGCACACCCCTAGTCTCGGCATATGCTGTTCTCTGAGGACCAGGTTTTAATTCCTAACTCCACATTTCAAGCCGTGCCTTGGGCTGCATGATTAATTGAATTGTATTCGAAATTGTGATTTAGACATCCACAATATTTTAATCGAAACTTTCGCGATTTTGGGTTTCAGAAAATGTAGATGAGATGGGTGTGACATGAGCCGACGGACGCGAATCGTCCGTCCGTAATCAGTTTTGGGCTCGTTATTCAGAGAAAACAAAAAGTCTGTTTTAGCGCCTTGGCAAGTATATTTTTTTGTTTACTTTCATATCTAGGCTTTATCCCTGTTGTAAGGCAACAACGCAAAAAAATCCACCGACAGCACATTACAGGCCATCTGAAAAGTGGACCGATGTAACATTTATTTTGCACAAGATAATTTCTATTCTTTAAGTGAGAAATGTTCTTCATGTTTATTGGCTATTTACATTGTTTGTTCAAATTCAAAGACGTCTGCTTTAAGCTAGCGAATGGCACCGAGATATTGCCCCACATATACAAAAGCATGATTTCAGCTTCAAGGTCGGTGCCTGCTGCGAGCAGAACCTACCTGATATGGGAGAAAAAACCGCTGAAGGGTCGAGAATGTTTCCTTACTGCTTACGAAAATTCATCCAGAGTGGCTGTTTGTGGGCCTGCTGGCATCATAACTGCAAATGTAGTTGTGTATCAAGGTTTTAATGCATATGGGCTACTACATCGTTTTAGACAGACTGTTCCTTGAAATCTGTCGTACCCAGGTGTTTGAAAATTGCAATGCATAATAGTAAATAGAATATTTGGCAAATAAATTGCGATTCAGTATTTTACCCAAATCTTGCTGCTCTACTCCTGCATATCTGTACCCCCCCAATTAATCAGTTACTACCTGTTTGAATAAAGCAAGCATACCTTCAAATACACAGTATATTTATTTTAAAACTCATATACAGATAATCTGGATATATGTAAGTCCCCTTCTCAGTATTTTAATATTGCTCAACTGCACTCTTCGGCAGCGTTTTAGTGAGTCCGGCTCTGATGAGGAACGGATCGTCACTACCAGGGTGTTTCGGCGCCGGGTCGTTCTTAAGGTACCTTGCTGAAGGTGTTTTGCTGAGACTGGGTGATTAGGTTTGGCATTATGACTAATCAGGCTTTGCCTCTGGTGTGCGGTGAACTGGTGTGGATCATGTAACTGACAGCAAGCAGAGGGAGTAAAAGGGAACCAGTGAAATGTGTGTGTTTTGATAGCTGTGTGGATGTCAGTGTCCTAGACTGGTAACTTGCTTTCCTGGCTTGACTTCAATGAAGGATTTGTGTCTCACTGTTTCCTCTGTAAAGCCATTTTTAGGGACACATTAGTTATTTGTTGTTATTGCTTGATTCGACATCTCTCAGGGAGAAATCAAAGATATTCTCTATATTCTAGAGATTTGCCTGCAGTGTGATGGTGCTGGTGTTGCTGCTGTATGTATTACTGCTTTGCTGTTACCCTGGACAGTTCTGATTGTAGTCTTAACCATGAGTATTTACAGGGAGAACAGGCAAAGAATATTCCTGGCGAATCAGTGACAGAAGAACAATTCACAGATGAAGACGGTAACATCATCACTAGAAAAGTAACTATCTGCCACTGCCTTCACTCCTATTCACCCTTCTTAAAAACCCACCACGGCATTCTCCAACGGACCTTTTCAAAGCATCCTTTTTCAAAGTCCTTAAAAATCCGATCCTCATGTGTTTGTGTCAATCCTGGCCATGCCCTGTTCATCTCTGACCGTGACCGCTATCTCCAACCCATTTCCCAGGTCATCAGAAAGGTCATCCGGCGGGTATCCACGCCAACACCTGATGACCAGGGCGGGGACAGGGGGATGTGGGAGAAAGGAGACCCCTGGCTCTGCCCTTTCTTACAGGAGGAGCTAGAGGTTTGCATTATGATGGCGTAGGCCTCACAGGAGGTTCTGTGTCATAACCAAAAAAGGCCTTTTGGCACCTTTGGACCAGAACTCAGTATGGGGTGGTGTGATTTGACATGGAGTGCTGTGGCTAATGCGAACAGTGTGTGCGTGTGTGTAAAAGGTTTACTATAAATGTGAATGTGTTTGTGTGTCAATTTGTGTATCTCTGGTGGGTGTGCATGCATAGGTGCTAGAGGACTAGAGACTTGTTTACACTACGTTACATTTTCCAAGTGGTATCGAACCAGACTCGAGACGCTAGATTATTTTGCTATGTAGACTTGCAGATATCGATAGCTTGAGGCGCCACCTTCCAAGGTAGCGTGTGCCACATTTTCGACAGAGCCCCCTGGAGGTTTGCAAGTGTGAAGACAATTGTGCTGGAACTGGGACATTTCTGTGTAGTACACACCCAAATGGCTTGACATGCCGGTGTAAATTCAACACTGTGGAAATTATTAAGCAGACCAAGATAAATCGATCTCGCGTTTTAGTCTCTCTCTCGTAATGTAAACAAGCCCTACGATGCACAATACACTCCAACTATAATTTGGGACACTGAATTGGAGAAGTGATTGTTTTGGTTGTGAACCGTGTGGGTTCTGCCATGACAAACACATTTCTTTGTGTTGATGCCGTTGGTTTATAATGTTTTTTCCAGGAATTTGACCAGTTGCTGTACCGCTAAACTCGACCAGGCGCTGTACCGTGCGTGGGTGTGTGTCTGTGTGTGTACTTTATGGTGTTCTGCTATTTGTGTTTGATGTTAACATGTGCCTCTGTGGGGTAGTTTACTGCTCTCAGGATGCTGTCATTAAATAATCTCACGTTGCTTATTGTCTAACTGCACTCAGGTTGCGGTTTCGGGTTGCTGCTTTGGGTTACTGCTTGCCAGGATGTCTGTCAGGATGTAGAATTCTGACCATGTGTTTTTGTGTGTGCTTGTGTGTTGCAGCAAGGAGATGGAACTAAAAACAGGAGGAAAATGGAGAAGAGGTCAGGAGAAAAGAAGCTTCACTCATAGGGCTAGCTGTTCTCCACCAGGTACTTCCCCAAATAGAGTCATTTACTGCCACTCCTTTTCTAATGTATTCAATATTATCTAAACTCCAAACTATTTAGTAGTGTGCTCAATATTTTCTGTTTGATTTCATATAAACCTGGTGCAGCTCTGCTCCATTTTAATATACTTGTTCCTGTCTGCACTGATCTCCACTCTTATCTCCTGTCCTGATTCACGTACAGTATTCTAGTCCAAACTGTACACAAACAGACCATTTAGTTTCAGACTGGAAGCTTGACTCTTGCCTGTTTTGATTCTGACTGCATGTCTCTCTTTGTCAGCTGTGTGTGTGGGTGACTAGTTTCCAAGGAAAAATGGATCATGCTAAAAAACACCATAATGCAGCAATGACTGGCAACTTGATTATTGCCAGCTGATATTTCAGTAAACCAATATGTGCTGAATTCGCCTTTATCCATCTCAATTGCAATCAATATTGACCAGCAGATGAAAACACCATAACGCAAATGTAAAGCTTATCGTTTATACAGTGCATTTTATAGAGTGCAAGTCTAATTTTTACAGATTCACCGTTGTCCAGTAGCACACCTGCAGTGTTAACTCCTTGGTATCTGGATTTCTATCATTCTGTGATAATTTCTACAACAGGAGCCATGAAAGGCTTTTATCCGGTCACGGCTTTTGTAAATAACATCATCCTGGACACAATGGACTCACTTCTATTAGCATACCCACACTGGCCTCTTCCTCCTATGCGAAAATGCAGTCAATCAGCTACAGCTCAGCGTTTAACACCATTGTGTGCTTCAAGCTCAACACTACGGTCAGGACTGAATCGCTCCCTCTGCACCTGGGTCCTGGACTTCCTGACGACCTCGCCAGTTGGTGAGGGTATGCCAAAACTCATCTTGGTCTGGCCACTGCAATACCCCCGGATCGCAAGGCACTTCAGAGTGTGGTGCGAACAGTCAAGTTCATTGTTGGGGCCAAGCTCAGTAACTACACCAGGCAGTGTTAGAGGAAGGCCCTAAACATAATCAATGACTCCCAGTGGCCAGGGCATAAACTCTTCTCTCTACTACCACATGACATGCTGTAGCAGTGCCTCAAGTCCGTAACCATCAGGATCCTACACAGCTTTTACCCCCAAGCTAGAAGACTGCTAAGCAACAAAGTTAAATGATTATCAAATTGCTATCTGCATTTGTCTACCTTTTTGAACTATCCCTTTAGTGTTTACCACCTTTGACTATGCACACACAATATACCCTACCCAGACACACACATATGTTCATACATGACATAAACACACACGTGCAGTCACCTCCGAAATGATTGGCACCGTTGAAAAAGATGAGCTTAAAAGGGTTTGTAAACACAGGCAATTAAATATAATGTAATTTTCCAACATGTGGAAAATATTGTACTTGGTAATAATTTAAGGTATTTCTCAAATTATTAATGTATTTCCCCAAAATTATCAAAATTATTGTTAAGGATATTAGACAATTTCTCTGTGTCGTTGGGGGTCATTGTCTTGCTAGAATATAGTATTGACTAGATTTTGCGTTAAATGTCCTGGTACTTGGTAGAGTTCATGATGCAGTTAACCGTACAGTGCCTTGCGAAAGTATTCGGCCCCCTTGAACTTTTCGACCTTTTACCACATTTCAGGCTTCAAACATAAAGATATAAAACTGTAATTTTTTGTGAAGAATCAACAACAAGTGGGACACAATTATGAAGTGGAACGAAATTTATTGGATATTTCAAACTTTTTTAACAAATAAAAAACTGAAAAATTGGGCGTGCAAAATTATTCAGCCCCTTTACTTTCAGTGCAGCAAACTCTCTCCAGAAGT
>JACXGI010004141.1:0-12855 GCA_016801175.1 Esox masquinongy
TTACAAATGTCATCTTGTCCCGGTGTTACACATCAAAACACCAAGCCAGGGTAAACCTAAAAGAAACACACATTTTGAAGTGATTATACAATTCCTACAATTCATATTTGCAAATTGAAGCAAATATGTTTACAAATGTCATCTTGTCCCGGTGTTACACATCAAAACACCAAGCCAGGGTAAACCTAAAAGAAACACAGACATTTTGAAGTGATTATACAATTCCTTATTGGAAGAATTAATAGTAAAATGCGGAAAGAACGGAGCTACATCAAATGGTTCACCAAAAAGACTTGGAATGCAGGTCACATTACTGCAGGTCATAGGCCTATACCACAACTACATCATGTCTTGAAGGTAGATTAGTTAACAGACATCACACCATCAGTATGCTTGGCCTAAGTCCATCTGTGTTAAGCGTTATGTTTCATAAAATACAAATTCTCCTGAACACATCTAGAAGGAGCGAATTCGATTTTTGCGGTAGACCAGATCTATTGACTACCGCTATATTTGTCTGTTCATGAGATACCACAAGGTCCGGCATTCATTGCGAACGAAGATACTACCTCCCTAACATTTGGGCGAACGGGAAAATACACAAGATGTTTTAGAAGACCGAAATAGAAACCTTTTAAAAAAAATTTAAACAACCGTTATTTTTGCAACACTACGTGGGGTTCACTGCAGCGAGCGCCACTGAAATGTAGGCTACTCTGGGAAGCATAGCCTACTATTGACTCTCAGAACCAATTATTACAAATAAAATTGTTAGGCCTAGCAATCATTTACATTCAACCCACCCGCAACCCACCAGCTTTTCATCTCAAAAATATTTTATGACCCTAAACCCGTTTGCCACGCGGATATAACAGCGGGGCCTGTGGGATATGAGTAATCCCGTGCATCAGTAGTGAGTACAGCATGAGATGATTTAGCAATCGGGGGTAAGCCAAGTGATCAGCAAGGCCTATAATCTTGACAGTGTGCCCCTACGTTTGCAGATGTGTTTAACCCGCCTATTCCATTACAACAAATGATAACATTAACACACATTTACCAGTAGAAATAACTTTTTCCAATGAGAATTCACTCTTAAAAAGCTAATTACATATAGGCAACTGTACTGTCACTTTGACATTTGTGCCTGCCAAATAGGCTATCTTCACAGTTATCCTGCCACATTTGTCAAAAACAGTAACATTAGCAAACGTTTACAATGACAATTGACAAAGAAATGTATGCTTTCTCAGCTTTCCAGTAAATCTGGTTGTTACTGTAGTTCTGTGAAGAACACCACGATTTGTTCTAATACCTGTTCAGTAGCCAGAATAACAGCAAATGTTTGTTCAAGCTGTTTTAAGATTGATAAAAACACTTCTGCACGTAAGATATACAGTCGATAGGCAGACAGATCCCTACGCATGGTTAGGTTCCTCCAACGTTGTCGTAATTTTGACGTTTTAAAGACAGTACACGTCTACACGTCTGTCTGTAGAGTTACTTTATATCTTCTAGATCTAGCAAAAAGAAGTAGTAAGAGCCTATTTAGACTACATTAATTGTTGTGACAATTATTTAATTGAAATAAATATATGTAAATAAAATGTTTGATTCACACTAGTAACAAGAAACTCTTGTGCATTGGCCTGTCCACTGACCTAGAAGACATACATTTACTGACAGTGTTATTTACCTGGTAATTATTATGGTGCTCTCCATCAATCAAGTGCTGTTGCTGGTGATAGTAGAGATGTTTCAGTACAATGAAATTATTACTTGCTACGTCACCACTCATTCCACTCCAACAGACATTGAGATGCGACATCATCTTTAGACCTCAATACCCCGCAGGTCGTATCTGTCAGAAAAGTGCCCCAAGTAAGTTCTAAATAAAACTGATGTTGTCTAAAAATATAAATTCCCTTAGCCACTGTTTGTTTAGCAATAAGCAAGGAACACATCAATTGCATTAACTTATTTGCCGTCTTGGTCCTGATAAAGCAGTTGAGGTCCAAATGCAAATATTAAATACACTACACTTCACTACACATTCTGACATATTACGATGTATAATTTATTATTTATATTTTTTTCGTTCAATCTAGTTAGTACAAAGTTTAGCTAGCTACTGTTACATAGCTACTTAACAGCTACTTAACAGTAGCTATGTAACAGTAGCTAGCTAAACTTTGTACTAACTAGATTGAACGAAAAAAAAAATAAGTTAGCTAGCTTTATTTAATTTCTTTAGGACATATTTCAAATAACTGGATCAGTTATAGTAGTAATGTGGTTGTTTTTCCCAGTTAAACAAAGGACATAGTTACCTGGATTGTAACCAAGAACAGCTTTGTGGTCCATTGGTTTATACAGCTTTAAACAAATGTAGCTACAGTGCTCTGGATAAGATTGTCTGTTAAATTACTACCGTAAAACTTTAACACTGTTTTGTTATTGGCACTCCAAATCCAGACAACTTTGATGTTGAACAAGATGTGCGGCCTGCAGCTTAAGCAGGAAAACCCTAATGTAAGTTTGTTGTTCGTGAACCCATGAAGCTATGTAGTTTGAGTAATTCATAGCATGCACAGCAAAAGCGCAAAAATCTGTATTGGATTCCCACACGTTAAAATTCAATATATTTATAATCTCATAAACATTTGGCCATTTACTGAGCTTTCATAACATAAAATCAAACCACTGCCAGATTTCCAGCCTGAGATCACTCTTCGTCCAGTTTGTATTTCAGAGAAGGAAGTGAGCAAACAGAAGTGCTTTGCTGTGGTGTGGCCGAGGCCGGGTGGCCAAAGGGGGCGGTCCCCCCGAGCAGACCACTGGGGTGAGAGTGAGGCGCCATAGACAGGGGCTGGAGACCCGCTGAGAGAAGAGAAAACATTCAGCGGCCCTGTCTGACACCAGGGGTCAGGGGTTCAGCCCTAGCCACTGTAGGCAGCTTAGAAGGTAGGGCGCTCTCCCCGCAAGCCCCGCTCCCCCCAGCGCCATCATTTTGAAGCCCGAGCAGCTGGCAGGTGTCAGGAGTTACAAAGGGCCATCTGTGCATGGAGAACTGTCCCCACCATTCCCTCGCCCTGCTACTTCATTAAACTTTCCACTTCATAAACCCAACCGGTTGAGCTCACTGGCGCTGGCCAGTGTGTGGGCCACGCTCCCCAATTTCTTTCCCGGCACTAATTTGGGCAGCTCACATTGCCAACCATACAGAAATGACAAGCCCCCTTTATTAATTTTTCATCATCTACAACTTTTTTCTCTGGGAACGAAAAAAAAGGCTTGAAAGAATTATTTTTAAAGATTAAACCAAAAAATCATAATTTTCAACAACTGATAATTATGAATAAAAAAATGGCAAGTCATAAACCTGGGATGTACTGAAGTGATGGAACTGTTTTGTTGGTGTGACTAAATGAAATACCGGATATTTCGAAATACCAGATATTTTAGAAATATTTTGTTTAAAAATGTGAAATTAATGTGTAAGCTGCATGATGCAGCTTTTATTCTAGACGTACTAATAACCCTAGAATTACAGCCACACATGAAGGTATAATGCATGTGAACAAGGGTAGGCCTTGTATCTTTTTTTTAATAATCACGGCAGATAATGAGAAGAGTGATATACAATGCTTTGCTCTCATATAGGGGTATTAAAGTGTTTGTACACAACGATAATTTCGTTAAGACGAACGAGACTTGTCTCCACATTTGTCTGGGAGCTACATTTTCTCTAATGTGAACGGTAAAAATGGCAATAGTCGCTCCTCACCTTCTGAGGGAACGCGGGACACTTCAGTGGATGCTCCCTGAGGCTACTAAGGTCTAAAGACAATGTCTCGCTCAATGTGTATTGGACTGGAGTCAGTGTTGACGTAGTTAGTCCCGTTCTGAAGTGCTTCTAGCTCTATGTAGAAACAACACCAATAAAAATTTGTCATCGGGAAGCAACTTTAAAACATCTCACATTGGCACCTAAAACAATTCTACTATCATCAGCAACAGCAGTTGTTTGATGGAAAGCGCCATGTTAGGTACCAGGTAAACAATGTTGTAAGTGAGTCTATATGCGTTTCAGGTCAGGAGTCTGGCCAAAGCATTAAGCACTAGTGTAAATAGAACATAAAATTATCTAAATTAAATTGTTGTAACAACAATTTTTGTGGTCTACAAATACTTCACGCTGTGTTGTGTTTAAATAAAGCAAGTTCTTTAGTAGGAGTTATGGTCCCATTAATTTTCAGTGATGGCAAAATATTCGCCCAGGATTGTGGAAAGGTGAGCACAAAAGAAAACCACTTTGGGGTTCTTTACATTAAAAACATGGGAAACAACTATGCATTCATCATGGCCACATTATAATGGGTATATGAAATATCTTCTGTAAACAGTTTTTTCCACAGCCTCCAAGAAGCTTTTATGGGCACAGCGTGAACCCTACTATTGTTATGTGATTTTTATGTATTGCTTTTGGAGTGACCACTGCTGGATGATGACCAATCATATCGGCTCTGAAACTCAAGACTAGGCATTTACTTTATTCAGCAGGGGTGCAACAAAAATCCTAAATGCAAAAGGTTCTTAAAGGATCCTTTACGTGTTCTTCAAATTGAAACTGTAGGGGAAGCCCTTTCAGGTCCTTTAAAGAAGAACTAACTGTACACACTGCAGCTGTCTGTGTGGCCGAAGAAACGGTCTCCAACAATGACAAGACAGAATGAAAAAGTGTGCAGGCAGATGTTTTGGACATAGTCCCAGACAAGGAGTCAAATATTGTTCTCAGTTCTTCATTTAATGGTGTTGAAACAGTTAACAAATGTAGCGGCTGGAAAGGCTGGGCTCAGGATATGGGTGGGAAATGGCCGAGTAAGGAAAGCTCTGCTCACTCAAATAGGAAATGGGCACTGATTCCAAGGAAATTGTCTGTGTTCCTGACTAATCATTTGGGCAAGCCCTATACTGTGATGCAGCCTCACTCCAGACGGGCAGACAGCACTGGGCAGGAACAGCACAGGTCAGAGAGGAGAGGTGTCCGCTACCATGTGGAGGAATATCTTTGGCAAGGCTGGTAGGATGTGATTTATGAGGAATGGGATCCCATTGCTTACAGAGTTCCATATTAGGCTATGGTTTCTATTTTGCCAATTAAACAGCACTTACGTTTTGAACAGGAATACTGGGTGTCCAGTCTTTTCTTGCAGTTTTCGGCGAGGGAAGCACAATTGATAGATTCTCTGGAACATACATAAAACCGTAGTCCCACATACACAACAGCATGCATGGTTATTAAGAGTTTCAGTTTCAAGGTTGGTGCCTGCAAACATTCTCGATATGCCAGAACATTGAAAAATACTTTTTACAGTTTAAATAATACAGGTAGCCTACTGAAACTCAATTTGGTACAAAAATTTAGATCTGAAGTCAGAAGATAAATAACACAAATTTACTGTTCCAAACTAAAGATACAGCATTATTAGTCACTGTGGCATCATGTTTTTTTTGCAACTTTAATGGATTTAATGTCACACTTCGGACACTTATTTCTTCAAAACTCTAAAACTTAAATTTTAGAGTTTTTTTTTGAACATAAAAATATTTCTGACTCCTGATACTTGGTTTCCTATACCACGTTACCACCCAAAACAAACATTTTTTAAGCTTTAAAGCAAACCTCAGTAACTTTACGTTTCAAATTCAAATCTAATTTGTATCTATTATTTGTATGAAATTGCAGCAGAAACAGGTTAAAAGATTCATTTAAAACCTACACATTTGTGTCTTGGATACGGGTTTAGAGGGCCAGATGCAGTATTGGAGAGTCCTCTGCTGGGATTATTCATTGGCATGAACATATCACGCTTCATTTTGTCTTCTAAGAGTAAATGTAACAAAACAAAAAGATCAAAACCAGGACAAAACTATGGACAAAAATGTGTATTTCTTAACCATTATTTTACCAGGCATGTTGACTGATGATGTCGTGCAATACTTTCTCTTGTACATTAAGGTCCTAGAATAAAAGTAGAAGAGAGAAGAGTAGAAAACAATGTTCCCATTTTAAACCTGAAAGGTTTGCGTTTGACAAGTTTTGAAGTTTGTAGCACGTAACATTTGGTGTCAAATGAGAGCAAAGTATTTATATTTTTTTGTCAATTTTCCATTTCTGTCTGTTCAGTTTTCCATTCCATTTTTTACTGGGAGCAATTTGTCTTATTAATTAATTAAATGATTAAAATGCATCATTCTACACACTAAAGCATCAGTGACTGGATGACCTTAACTCAATTGGCTAAGTTGGGAATTCACAGTAGTCACAAACAATTGTTGGGTCAACTGCTGATTTTCCTTGTTATACCATCTGACCAGTAACTGAAAGGTTGCTAGATTGAACCGTTAATCCGGAAAGGTGAAAGTCATGTTCTGTCCTTGAGATCACGTGTACAGGACAAATATTAGTTTGTCAGGTAAGTGTTTTCATCATTTGGCTGCAGGTGACAATGGGCCGGTTTCACATACACAGATTAAGCCTAGTCTAGGACTAAAAAAACAAGCTTAATGGAGTCTTCTATTGAACTTGATTTTGTAGTCCTAGACTAGGCTTAATCCGTGTCTGTGAAACCGGACCTTAATGTTCTTGCTAGCTAATCCAGCTAACATGGATCATTCCTCAAGCTGAGATCAAATGAGAATGAGTTGAGAATTCTCAAAGCCTTCAAAAAAGAACTGAGAAACAATGTTTTAAAACTATTTGATCTATTTAAAAAATACCAGGTAAAACACATTACATGTGGTTAATGCAAGATTAAAAAAAAGACCATAAACACTTCTGCAAGGAAACCCACAAGGACCTGATAAGACATTGCAGGCACCTGTGGCATTTAGCTACTTCCATCAATCATGCGGTCAAGTAATGCAATACAGCAGGAAATGTTAGGATATGACATGAAGCTAAGGTTGTGGATTAATGAAATTAGTTAAAGTACAAAATAATTAACATTGCATCTTATCAGTCATAACACTTCACATGTTAATAAATACTTTGAATAAATCTATAAAGTAATCTGTTCCCTTCAGAAGAACACATTACTGTTTGTCTCTGAAACATTTAAAATAGTATTCTATTTGTTTGATAAAATTATATTTTGTCTTCCATGAAAATCAGTCTCCCTGTCTGTTGCTGCTGTATTCCAAGTTAACATAGAGGTGAAAGTGAGAGCTGTTTGTCTGACTCATGTTTTCTCAATGTCACTCCATTCCAGGTCCTCTGTAACTGTACCACCCACTGAATTTTGACCTGCAGTGAGTACCCCATTATATGCATTTCACCAGTGATCCTGTGATCTCATTCACAAGTAAAGAGGTCAAGTACCCACAGGGGTCCTAGTACCCCTGGTTGGGAACCACTGTACCTAGGTCAGAGCTCATTGGAAATCCACATACCATCAGAGAAAAGGGAAGTTCCTCTTCTATGTGCCAAAATCCAACCATAACATCAACACTAGACCGCAGTTACTGTGCTTTGCTCTCTGTCTCTCCTCTTCTCTTTTGGTTACTCTGTTCATTTCTCTCTCTTCTTGTCTTCCTCTGTCCCTGTAATTCAATGACTAATCCAGTGGACGGTTATTTCAACAACACAAAATACTATTTCTCTCTTATTATATAAACACTATAAAGATCTGTCAGTGTATATTAATATGTTATTGAAATTTTGGTATATTCAAATCCACCCGTGTTGTTGGTTTATAAATCACACATTTACAGTATTTTACTTACACAGATTATTTTATTATACTACTTGATATGTAGATGCTCCACCACCAATATCATGACATAATTTGGGATCTACTTTAGAAATATTATTACTTCTGCAATATGGGGAAATGGTATTAGACTTTGACGTTCATTTGCATAAACTTTCACAATACCTCATTATCACTTTCTATCACTTCCACACCTCATCCATAGAGGGCAGCAGCAGCCGCTGCGCCCAGGTGCTTTGCTGCCAAGCCCTGATAAGGGCACAGGGTTCACTTAGGAGAGGTGGCCAGGACTGTTTTATTGTGCCGGTTTGCCTCTTTAGTTTGGCACTTTTTTTAGTTTGGTACGTTTATTTAATTACCATCTAAGCTAATTATAGTGGCTTTGGAAAGTTTTCAGATTCCTTCACTTTCTCAACATTTTGTTGTAGACTTAATTTATAAAAATTTAATCAATCTACTCACAATACTCCATAACAACAAAGTAAAAACACGTTTTATTAAAATTTAATTTATAAAAATTTAATCAATCTACTCACAATACTCCATAACAACAAAGTAAAAACACGTTTTTAGACATTTGCACCAGTTTATTGAAAAAGAAAAATCAATACCTCGTATACATAAGTAATCAGACCCTTTATTCAGCACTTTGTAGAAGTGCTTTTGGCAGTAATCTGAGCTTCCAGTCTTCTTGCATCTACCAGCTTCACACAGCTGGATTTGGGCAGTTTCTCACATTCTTCCTCTCAAGCTTTGTTAGATTGAATGAGGAGTGCTGTTGAACTGAAATTTTCAGGTCTCCACATAGATGTTCAATGGAGTTCATGTCTGGGCTTTGGCTGGGCCATTCAAGGACATTCACAGACTTCACAGTCCCAAAGCCACTCTAGCGTTGTCTTGGCTGTTTGCTACAAGTTTTTGTCGTGCTAAAAGATGGATCTTTGCCCTAGTTTATCATCCTGTGCTCTCTAGATAACATTTTCTTTAAATGACCTCTGTGTTTTTCTCCGTTCATTCTTCTCTCAATCCTGACCAGTCTCCCAGTCCCTGCCACTGGGAAGCATCCCCACTGCATGATGTTCCCACCAGTATGCTTCACCGTTGGGATGTTATTAACCAGGCGATGAGCAGTACCTTGTATTTACCAGATGTAGCATGTGGACATCGTAATCTTTTTCCTTATGCTCCCAAGTAATTTAATTGCAAATAGGCTAACTTCTAGTGGCATGTCATATGCTTTTTTTTGCCTCCTTCGTCGAGCCACACTACCCCAAAGGTTTGTATAATGGATTGCTGCAGGTTCTCACAAACTCTAAAGAAACCACTTCGCACTTTGAAGTATGGGACCTTATATAGACAAGTGTGTGTAGATTGACAACAAAAGAAATATACTAATTATAAATGAAATATGTAAAAGTTTCACCAATATCCATTTAATTTGCTCCCACATTATAGAATTGTTTATGAAAACAAACAGTCAACAGTTGGAATAAAAATGCATTAAAAACACACTTTTACCTTGTTTTCCTCCCCAATTTTGGAATATTGTGGCCCTGCCTCATTCCATCAACTCCCAGCAGTACAGTCTGTCAAGATATGTGTTTTTCATAGCACTTATGAAGCCGTTATGGCTCTTTTCCTGCTGCCCGCTCAACCAGGAAGTCTAGACCAGAAGGAATCCTTACGCACTGAAAAGAATATACTCTTCTGCCTTCTACCTCAATTGAGCTTACAGGCTCCCAAGCAACCACAATGAGTCGCAAGAGCGTGATGAGATAAGGCAGCCATATTCAATTCCAAACCCAAGTGGTAGCTCTAGTCTCCAAAACATCCCAGCTGAGTTCAAGGCAGTGACCCCTTCGTGATGCATGTTTATCAACTAAAACAGAGTTGAGCATCTTACTCCATTGCGCAGCTGCTACGTACTTTGTATCACAAATGTATTTTAATTCGCCTTTTATCAATTTAGATGACCGTTGCTCTGAATATTGTCTTAGTTTTGACTTTTGCTTTTGTGTTTGTTATTTGATCTAGTCTTAAAGCGGTCTTGGCCGCCACCTTCGGTGCACAGGCACCACCGCAACATGGGTTTCAGTTTGATCTACTCGTTTTTCAGCAAAAGAAATCTCCTCTGTTCTCACTGAGTGCATCCAAATAAACCATATCTGAAACGATGTCTTAAAAAACTGCACAAATGTTTGCTACTGTAACTCCACTGCTGCAAGTTCTGGACGGCCAAGCGCTCTGCTTTTCTCACTTGTTTTCGGAAACTTCAAATGAAACAAACATAGTGATGTCATTTCTACCAACAGGAATCAATCAGCTTGTGGCAGTTAAAAATGTAAATAATCTCTACTTTGTTTTAGGTATGGTTCATTGCTCTTGCACTGTTTACACTAGCATCACTCTTTCCCTTTCCCTGCTCAGTAGATAGAAGGGCGGATACTGGCAAGGGTTTCCTCTAGGTCCCCATCCATTTCCTCAGTAAATCTTTTGCCCAGACCTCATCAGTGTGAACAATATCTCAAGCATTCCTGTGGAATGAACCCCCACACACACATACACACCGTTCTTGCCCAATTAATTCACCCAGAAATATGTTTTTTATGCTTTTCAAACGTTTTCATTTTGTATTTAATTTTGTATTAGCTTCCTTATCTTATCCATCGGATGCCCTTTAGAAACCCATGTGCCCTACATCCAAAACATGGAAGGCAAAAAGCAGATAAAAGCCCTCGGTAAAAAGTGAAACCCCTCCTCTGCACCCCACCAAAGGGATGATGACAATGCTGCAAGCCAAGTGGAAAGAGACACAAAATCAATGTGGCCCGCTGCTACGCGAGCCGGCGTGTGTGCGGAGCGAGAGGAGGACATGTGACGCTTTCTGAATGGGCGCCTTCGCCAGGCCAGTGGTGACCGTAGGGTGGAAATGTGAGTCCAAGTGACTGGTGTTATTGATTCCAGTCAACAAATGAGTCCATGTAATCCGTCTGCCTTTGTTCCGTTCACTTGGCGGAGCGCTCTCATTAGTCCCCCGTGAACGGTCAACCTGTCAGCAGGTCTGCTCTCCTGCCCGCTGACCTCTGACTCGCTCTCTTTCTTGGACAAATTAAATCTCACAAATGACAAACCCGGGCATGCAGTAAATCCTGTGCAGCAGCACATTTGCTTTTAACACGGTCACCCCATTAGGCGGGCCGGACAGAAAGGCTCTTTCAGTGGGTAACTGGGCCGGCCAGAAACGGTTTTAACGTTCATCGCACTTGACAGCTAGCAACAGGCTTCTCAGTAACCAAGTCCAACATTTGGGGGACGTGTCCGTTGGATTAGTTCTAACACGATATCTCGGGGAAGGGAAGTGTGTTCTGTGTTTGTTTTAGAGCCTCGTGTTGACTGTCATTACGGAGAGTTTGATTTAGTGTGATTTATACTGGAGTTGTTTCGCTCTCAAGTCTGGCAGGTTATCAGTTGCTAAAATCCCAGTGGAGGGGGTTCAGGTGAAGCTTTGGACGTGCCCTACCAACCAAACCGAATTGCTCTCAATCAGTGTTTCTTTGTGGCTTATGTTCAAATACAGAATCCCCATGGAAAAGAAGAACATTTACTACAACGCTATTATTTTGCTGCTACCTAGTCAAATTTCGAATCGAATCTGCTACTACAACAGCATATCTGCATTCCTCATTAACAATGTCTATTGTAGGTTGATTACTATCTACAAAACGTATGAGTTAAATTAAAGGACAGCTGAAGGAAGCGAAAAACTGTTGGTAATTCTTTTATTAACAGTTATAAGACCAATTAACGTGTGTGAGTTCATCTCCTTATCCAAATCTGAATCTATCACTTGTTTTTGCTCTACTAAGGCAACTCCTGGGAGGAAGCAGGCACTGTTTCCTGCTTCAATAACTCTGGTAGTCTGCGAGCCCCCCTCAGCCAACACATTCTTAATCAGCAACTCTCTGTTATCCTACCAGCAGAGGAAGCATTGTTGTTTGCCTTGAAGGCTTTGCACTACCACCCTGGTCTGGGAGGAACGCTAGTTTGAACCATATTGTAGTTTCCAATAGGGGTTGCATGGATACAAGTGGATTTTCCTAAACTGATACCCAGTCTTCTATGGCTCTGGAACGTGAAAAAGGGTACAAATATTTTTGTTTGAATTCAAAAGATGAATGAACTGTTGACCTTTACAGGAAAACATCTCATATATGGAAATATTATTTCAAGAAGTGTCATTAATCTTTTGGTTAAGGTGTGTTGAGGCTTATTGAGGACAAGTACAAATGAATCCTTAACAGCAGATCGACACACTCACTCCATGGCTCTGAGGAGACAGGCAGGGACGAGAGCTAGGTCAAATCACACTTCTGACTATGCGACGATCACTTTTTAGTGTGTGAAACATTATTTGTTACGACATCCCAACTCAAACATATTTGCTCAGTGGGCGGATTCATTTTGGTAAGCGTGGTTCAGGTTGCATTCTGCCATTCATCCATGCCTTTAGGGCTTGCTTTGCTTATTAAGTGGACCGGGACTTACGTATGTGCCGTGTTCACTCAACTAGACAGGGTCAGTTCTACTCACTCATTAGATCCCTTCTGAAGTTGGTCCTTTCAAAGAATGAGACTAAACACAAACCAAATTCAATTGTGTTCAAGTAAACTGTTTGCTGTATATGACCAAAATAACATTTATTATTGTTATTGTCATGCTATACACAATGAGGAAGAAAAAAAAAACAATGGGAGACACTGGGGCAAATCTCATTGTTACAATCACTTTGATTGTGTCCTGTCTGAGTTTTGTTTTTATAATGAAGTCTATAAGGGAGGGGGAAGGGGAGGGCTTTGGTTGTTTCCCTTTCTCTCTCCGTCTCCCTCTCTCTCTCTTTCTCTCTCTCTGCCTCCTCTTCCTCTATTCATATTCAGATGAAAGCAGACCTTCTCTGTCTGCTTATTTACATACTGCAGAGAGTAGTGTGGGGCAAGCCAGCCAAGGCCTGGCAAGTCTAGCGGAGGAGAGGGATGAGAAAATTCCAGCACAGGCCGGCAGTTACCAGGGCAGGGATGGAGCA
>JACXGI010004141.1:12955-25455 GCA_016801175.1 Esox masquinongy
GGGGGGGGGGGGGGGGGGGGGGGGTGAGCGAGAGAGAGGGGCTGTTCAGCTCTGATTTATATGGATCAGTCCAACCCCCTCCATGACCGCGTGTCCTCACACCACGTCCTGGGCCGCCGTCACCAGCCCTGAACGTCACACTGACTTCCTGTGTGTTTTGCATCAGAGTGGACGCTCGCAGGTACAGTCACAGTGTCGGGAATGACGGCCGCGTGTTCTCAGCGTGATACAGATCAATATGAGAAGTGGTTGCGTGAGGTGGCAATGAGTCAATGTGTCTGTTGTCAACGCCCATTGCTACCCTAGTTAATCTACATTGCAGAACATCAGTGGCTATCTTGAACTACCTCTGGGAAGTATTGATTTATTTATCTTAACGCATAAGATTTACATCTAAATATACTTGTTGACACAAAAACAAGTTACAGGTATGATTACAAAAATCCTGGTTCACTTTTCATGCTTAGCCTACTGAACAGTACGCATCAGTCCCCTCTCTTGTTTCCTCCAGTTATTGGAATTAAGCTACAAGAAGACATGGGATGTTTTTTCCTTTGTTCTCAACTGAAGAGATTTTCATTCATTGTCAGTTGATTGGGGCCAAACCTTAAATTTCCTCCCCATCTGCTATTTGAAATGATTATCATCTCAAGAGAGCAGAGCATTCAGTGTTTGCTGTCATTAATCAGGCGTCAGTCCCACACACCCCGCACTGAACACTGTCTCCAAGGGGCACGCCCCACTCTCGCTTCAATAGAGAAGACCTGGCAACCCGGCTCTTTCCAAGCACGAGAGTCAAGGTGCTTGTGCATTTGTAGACACATTGTATTTGCTCGCATGTGACGGGCAAATGCTATTTATTGGTGTGTTGTGGCTTTTTGGTACTGTGTCGATTACGCTGCCTGGGATCAAGGTCCTGTGTCCTGTGACCTCCACAAGTCCGGGAGGACCCTCAGAAAAGGCTTCATGGTCAGAGGATGAACATTAACATTGCACAGCCAGCTGCTCCGTGACTCTCTAGCCCAGCACGGCCCTGCGCCTTCAGCACATTGACCAGAACCCTGCAGAGACAAACGACACAAAACAGAGAGAAGTTGATCATTGACAAGGAACAATACTGCATCTCACAGTATCAATGCAACTAGAATAATTGGCAGTTTAAAATCACCTCCCAGCAAAATGGTTGGCATTTATTCATATACCACCGAGTTCTTTATTAGTGAATCATGGTTGACCATTCTAGCTCTGATTTCCCAATGGCCACTGATGTGAGGACCATTTTATTGTCCATTTGATAACTGTGCCATAAAATGCCTGTCTTGTTTTCTTGATCTGGCATTTTTTCATTTGGATTGAAAAATATAACATATAATAGGTATCAAATATGTTTGTATGCAACTAAATATTATTTATTCAATCATAAATCCATTTGACCTTGATTTCATCAAATGTTCTTACTCTCCACCAAAACACAAAGCCGAATCAGACATCCACTACTGTTTCCTCACTCTCTTGCTCTGCACAGCTATGTGAGGTTTGCTTGTGCACATGGCTGAATACTTGCAAGGAGGCATCTGTTGCTTATAGTACTGACAACATCTGCTGCCATTGCTCCCCTTTCCCAGCATGCTGTGGGATATGGTTTCTCCCAAAGGTGGCCTTTGTATGCACCATTGTGAATTCAATCATTGTCTGCCGCGGGCGGTTCCCACGAATCTTGCAAAGGAAGTTATTGCCACATGCATAGAAACCTGTTGTCAGTGCCTATGCTCAGCGACGGTCAATGGGAGGATGCTACATTTCATTTCACTTTTATTATGAAAGTAAAAATGAAATTAAAAAGTAAGAGCTTCTAAACTAAATATTATAATAACATTGGTGAACAAGGCGAAGTGCTGAAATTCCAAATAAACTGGTAAATGTATGACTATAGAAATATTTTGATCCAAATGAAGTGAGCCACAGCAGACCCTGATAACTAAAAGCTATATGTCCACTGCGGTCAGTTAAAGGTTTTTTTTATGTCAGGTTTGGAATATAAATTGGTATAAATTCCCTGTTCGCAACTCCTCTCCTTGTGTATCTGTCAGCTTGTGTGATTTCCAAGGGCCCCTTCTGGTAGAGGCGAGCACAAGGGCCTCAAGAGGCTCGGTCCCTAGAGAGCTACTTTTAACTCCTGACAATGTCCACAGTGTCACAACAGAATGGCCCACCATGGGGCTGGTGGGGAAGACACAGCAGATGTTAATGATAAACTTTGCTCACTGTCCTTCTCCTTAGGATGACTGCCATTGGTCTGTTCCACTTGCAGCCTGCTAAGCTGCAGTATACATAAAAGGCTTGCATGATATTTCTGCCACACCACAAAAGAGGCTTGCTTTTACCACACTTAGGAATAACATTTGGCACCTAAGCGAGTGTTTGCTCTTCAGACAAGCTGGGCCTTATAAAACAAATGTGCTTGTGACCACAGTAAACATTTATATTTATACTGTCTGACAGTTTCTGACGTATATATTTTTAAAATGTAACTTTTACTTTAATGTGGTCATCACTAATTAATGAAAATGTGAAAGGGTTTGGAAAGAGAAGTCTGACATCCATTATGGCAGACTGGAGAGAAACAAAAAAACGATTTATTGAGTCAGTCTGTATGAGCTCCATTGTGCATCACAATGAAATCTAAATCTGAATGACGTTATCTGCTAGTCTGCGGATTATCCAAAGCAAAAAGTAATTGGTGTAAATAAGGCTCTTGTCTGTGCATGTATCTGTCTTGAACTAAGTGAAAAATAATTTTTTACCTTTTTTTTTTATAAAACTGAATCAGATTCTCAAAAGCGTTTAATTCAGTTTCACAATTTAAACAGGCACTTCTTAATACACACTTGTCTTTATTACTTTTGCCCAAAGGACTCATACACAATCATATTTCCTTGAAATTATGACTCAATCTCTGTTTAGACTGACGAGGTGATAGTCATGGCCTCTGCTTTCCATGACTATGGGAATGTGAAACCCTTGGATTCCTGTAGAGGCTGTTTGAACAGAACTAACACTCCCCACAGTGGTACTGACCGTCCCAGGACAGTAGAAGTGTCAGCTAGAACATGCGTTTAGAAAACAAAGGGGGTTGGTTTTATTCTCTGGATCACTGAGTTTTGCATCAGAGGATGATTTACATGAGTGGAGCGAGTCTTACTCAAGCAGAGAGGGCGTGTGACGGATGGATGGTCCCTGTGGGTCTGAGATGCACTATCAACCCCCCAGCTGGGTGGTCCCTCCTGGGCAAAGTCAAGGGGCACTGAAGGGACAGAGTGGGTATGGTCATAAAAAGCACATGTGGACTTCTACTTTACACCATCTGTGTGGCACTACTAGAATGGAAGCAAGCATTTCCTGTCTAGAATGGTCTGTAATGTCGGTTCATGCCAAGGGCGAGATGATCAGAACTGGTAAAATATTATTGATAAAACCAAATATGTTACACTGTGGTAAGAATAAAGGCTTTGTTTTTACTATTATTTCCGATTCTGGAGCAATTCAGCAGATTTAAGTTGTCTAATTCATCCAAAAGTACTTATGTAGTTTGTTATCTATATCTTGTCTTACTTTATTTTTGCTGACATAAGGAGGTCTTATTAGCTTCTCGTGTCATGGCTGTTATCATTACTTAGGGTGGTCCTCGTCATTATAATACATAAAATCGTCTTTGCTTTGCGTAATAACATTGCATAACAGCTATATCTACATGTATTGGTTTTGGCCCAGGGTCTGTGGTGATGGGGTGGGCCCGTTGAAGTGTGTGACGTGGGGACTGGTGGAGAGTGTTGTGTCAACAGTGTTCCCCTCTGCGGGGATGTGCGACGGCGCGTTGGCTTCTACACCCACCGCTTCCCTTTGTGTTCTTTCGATTGTTCCGCATGAAACAGTTTTGTTTCCCAAGACTTCCCTGGCACAACCCTAAATCCTGTCCTTAGCCCGTCGAATGAGATCTGAGGCTCCAGGTTGCACTGGTTGAAAGAGGGGTGGCTCTGCATTGTGGGGAGTGACAGGTGACCACTATACAGGAACAAAGAGTGGGTCATTGCAGGACCAGGATCTTCTTTCTTCTGCCCATGTTCCCCTCTCTCCACAATCTGTCAAAATTTCCCTTGCCATTGAAGGGCTTGGCAGCAGAAAACAGCTTTATATTGACTAATCCAGGCAGAAGTAAGAGCGCACACACACAAACCCATCCGAAGTGGCCCAAGACACTAGCATCTCCCAGTTTTACTTGAAAAAGAAGAAAAAGAAAGACGGAAGAATGTAGAGGGGGATTCCTGAGAGCAGATTAATAAGATCATGGGAAAGTAACACTTAAACAAGTCATTGACTGTACTAACCATGGCACTAACTGCTCTTTTGTCATGGTAATACAGATTAGAACCAAACTAATTGTGTCTTCACAGAAAACCTAGGATGGATTTAAAAAGAGTACCTACCGATAACAAAGCCAATTTGTTAGGCCCAGCCTGAAACTATTGGGGAAACTGAAATCAAAGTTAAAGTGGTATTACACCACTGTTGGTCATCTCTATTGATATACAGTACATTACACAGTGAAAGAGAAACTTTGGAAAAACACTGCAGTTATATTGTGTGAGTAAATTTACGCCATTAACAAACAAAATATACTTCGCATATCATTGTTTTGAATTATGCACCTGAAGAATGGCGACAGAACTTTCAACGACTGAAATTTCAATATTGTTCTCAGGGGGGTTTGTCGTCTTTCTCCCTGGCGGGAGGATGTTTGGGAGCTGAAGCTTATGTGCATCTTTTCAAATGAAAAGAATGCCCACACAAACATTTGGCATCCCACCAGATTTCAAATATATAGTTGGACCAACCTCCCCCCTCCCAAGTGGATGAATAGAAGCTGCAAATCCTAAGGATGAATCCACCACCAATAGCTAAAAAGCAGTCAGTTGCCCCGCGTGATTCCATCAAAACCAATGCTCTGATCATCAGTATGGAATGACAAGAGGATTGTGCTTTGTGTGTGGCTACATTTTGGCGAAGACAGAATCCTGCTTCAACATGAAAAACATGTAAGGAGTAGGCATGTACATTACACCCTTTACATAGAAATGCATGTATAATCATTTAAAGGTGTTGTTTCTAACCAAAATCTATTATGAGTGTATTATAAGGTAAATCTACTTTTGTACCAGTAAATACTGTTTAATGCATTGCAGATGGATTATTCGTGTTCATGCTGTACAATACAGGTTGTTGGAAAGAGAAAGATGCATAGGGTAACGAGATACAAATTTAGGAATTCAAAATATAGATTTAGCAAGCGTATGAATCTTTTGTTAAAAAAGAAAAGTAAGAACACTTCATACATAATGTTAAGATCTTTAATGGGTCACCAACATAAATAAATCGCACCTTCAAAATCCTTCTTTAGTTTAAAAAAAATCCTTTATTCATGCTGATCAGAGAGTTTCAAAGTTCTTCATTCAAAACACTGGCATATGCGTTTATCTGTAACCTTTCTGTGATTATTGACAAAAAACTTTGTTTTGTCACTTTTCTGTGATTATTGACAAAAGACATAAAGAAGAAGATATTATTCAATGGAAACAGAGCTGTGAAACGGGACTACACTGAATGAAGATATTATCCAATGGAAACAGAGCTGTGAAACAAGGCTACACTGAATGAAGATATTATCCAATGAAAACAGAGCTGTGAAACATGGCTACACTGAATGAAGATATTATCCAATGGAAACAGAGCTGTGAAACAGGGCTACACTGAATGATGATATTATCCAATGGAAACAGAGCTGTGAAACAGGGCTACACTGAATGAAGAAACAAAAGGGCTGATTTAGGCCTGTCTCCTGATATTTTCCAACTCAGCGAAAAGCCATTGTGCGACTGAAAAAAGTTAAGTTAAAAGCTTAGCCTGGTATGTGAGAACAACTGTCGAACAGTTGCGTAATACAAGCAAATACTTTTCCCTGGTCCCTATCGGTGCCACTATATTCTCCCTGAATTCACAGGGCAAAACTCGCTCACCGCTTCTCTTGGGTTCACTTTAAAACACAGTTGAAATGATTTCAGTTTCAGAAGACAATAAGGTTGTTTGTAAAGTTTCAACCAAGCTGAAGAAGATACTATTATAATATTTACACTTTCGTTATTATTGTTAGAGGTTTAATGCCAAAAAGTCACAATGCAGTTGTCCTTACCTAACTTGGATCTCTTTCCAAACTTTCATCACTTTCTGAATAAAGTCAGCATGAACTGTAAACTGAGTTCTTAGATGAATTGCTTCTCATATGTTACCAATAGAACACTACTGATACCATCAAAATACTATGATAAAAATGCCAGGTGCATAAAGCAAATCTGGTTGATGACCATTTGCTGTGCCACATCATTAAATTGGTCCAAACATGAGCTTAACCTTCCTTGTCCATGGTTAACGTTACTAGTAAAAAAAAGTTCACAGCTGTTTGATTCAAAAGCCTGTTTATCATTTCAGTGAGTAACCTGATAGTGTCCATTCTGGTCAAAGTGTTAAACCTATATGCCACTACTGCAGTCAGACCTTTGTTCAGATGGCAAACTGGAAGTACTGATGTTCTTCAAAAATAATAAATCTTCACAGTGAACCTGGATAAATAGTTAAGGAAGTGATGAACATGCAAAACAATTAGGAAAATGTCAGTTAACCGATACATTAGTATTAGATATCTAAATGTAGCATGATTGCAGACGGATGCTGTTTATCAAATAGAAAACAGAGCAAACAGAAACATAAGAACAACGCTGGATCAGCGTTGTGTCGTCAATATGATTTCTCCTGTGCTTATTTGCTGCTACAGCTATATGCTATCTGCCTAATGCTCAACTCTAGAATGGGGTCTCTCCAGTCACCATCTGGACAGCTGCAAGTCAGTGTGTTATTCAGTCTCGTTTTCAGCTGTCCACAGCCATGCTTGGCTGGATCTCACTCAATGCTTCAGAGGCTGATTATGAATGAAGAAGGACAGGCGGACGTACTCGCAAGTAGCAGTGATGCGTTTTCCCCCTGCTTTCATACACACATTTGTAACCATTTGTCACGCTGGTTTGGTTTCTCCCTGAGTATGGACCGAATTAGTCTTTGATGAGTACAAAGTGCAAGTTGCTTTTGCTCTACCACCCAGTGTTACTAAATGACATTGACTAAGTTTTAAACAAAATTGGACCATTCTGAACAGATCATTTTCCAGGGGTGGTTTCTTTTTTTGTCAGAGGGTTCTTTCTTCCTAAAAATAAATTGACATCAAGATGAGGGTAGTAATTTCTGATTACCGGGTGTGTCTTTGTCTCACTTAGAGAAGTACCACAGCGAGACAGTTGCCTGTAGCATAAGACCAAGAATACTCACTCAGTTTGCAGTTTACTTAGTCTGCTTAGAGAACCTGAAGTCAAACATTGTATGCATTGATCCCAAAGAGGAACTGAGAGACCGAACTCTTATAATGTTTAAGGTTTTGCATGACATGGTATTGTATGTGAACATTAAAGGCACATATGCATTACATTAATTATTTCATACATCATTTATTTTGGAAAAATATTTAGTTGATTTCTGTCATGGGCAACAGCAATAAAACAATTCCAATAGGTTCTATACAATGCTTCTTAAATACATTTATGTTGAAAAACAAAGTCACATTGACCTGAAGTGCCTTATATACATTATACATATTTGAAACAAACAAAATGAACTTAAATTATATCAAAATGAACTCTACAAAAGTACAAACAAATGGAACAAATAACACAATTAAATTAAAAAAATACATATTTGAAGAAGGCAAAAAAACAGTATTTTAACAAATTTGAAGGCAGTGTTTCTCCCTCTCCAAACCAATTCAGAAGACTGGCTCAAATGCTTTACAAATATACACTGCAGTTAGTGCATACTCATTATACACAGTAATTAACTCAAATGTGTATGTTTAAATACATATTGAAAAGCAACCCTCCATACATAGTGCAATGAGGTATAACTGTCCTCACAGGCAGTGCAACAAGTCCATATTGGGCACGTTCCTGGGAAACATAACTTGTGAGAGCGCGGGCCAGTATGGTCCAACCATCCTTTATCTGCAGTCACTGTGCTTTCTTCAGTCGAGAACCAGCTCATTCTGAACATCACTAACAAAGTCTTAGTCCCACAGCAGCAGTCACTTAAAGGGAAACCTTCCCTCTGGTTTTGAGCAGCATTTACCGGAGTAAAACCTCCCGTAGAGAAGACGAGCTACAGCTCATTGTGGCGTTACACCTGGGGAACACCAAATGGAAATGGTTTAGTATTGAACTATTCACAGACCATTCGAAACATGCAAATAAGCAGAAAAGTCTTTGAACGGGCGCAAAAGTGCCGACTCACCTCAGTTGCAATAATACATTCATCTTTCTCGTCTGATATGACGTAGACTGACTGATACTTTGTGTCGCTGCACATCGCATCCTCTGCATGTTTATTTTCTGAGGTGTCACTGAGAACACAAGAAGAAGGAAACACGTTAACATGGGCATTCACTAAGATTTGTCACACAGGGGTGACTCCTGTTGGTGGAACATCATTTAACCAAATATGTACATATTCACCTCTTTAAATGTTTTCTGTGTTTGTCTTCAAAATCACTGTCGGAACACAAGGACTCGGAACTCTTCGCTTCCCTTTTCTCTTGGTCCTCTTTCAACAAATCCTCAGGCCTCAGCTCGTGAACGAGATTACAATCCACTGAAGAGTATCGAGACTTGTAGCCATTCTTCTCTGAACCGCCGCTGTCCGAGTGAAAGTCCACCTTCTTGTTTGTGTTCTTGACCCCCGCCGTGCCGATCATGCTGACGGAAAGTTCCTTGTCAAATCTTTGACAGTTGTTGGCCAGATTGTTCATGGTCTCGCTGTCACTGTAGTTGTCTCCCTGCTGGCTCATCTGCTGCATCTTGACCCGGACGAAAACCACAAGCACGGCGCAGCCCAGCAGAAGCAGCAGCGCCAGGATAATCCCGGCGCACACCGCGGTCCAGGGGAACGGGCCCTGGTCCTCGTCATCGGAGTATCTCTCACCAGCTCCCTCCAGCGCGGGCTGACCCGGGGGCTGCTCCGGCAGCAGGAACTGGCAGTTTTGACCGCCGTAGCCCAGCACGCAGGCACACACATAGCGGTTTTTCCTCTCATGGCACGTGGCTCCGTTGTGGCAGGGGTTGTGCTCGCATTTGCTGATGGGCGAGCTGCAGTTCTTGCCGGCATATCCAGGCGGGCAGGTGCAGGTGTAATCATTCACGCCGTCCATGCATGTGCCACCGTTCTGGCAGGGGTAGTTGGCGCACTCGTCCACGTTGTCATCGCAGTTAGCTCCGGAGAAGCCCTCGACGCATTGGCACATGTAGGCATTCACAAGGTCCACACACTGGGCCCCTGGAGACAGTACCAAGATACGTTAAAGCATCTGCTCTCCGGATATGTGGACTCACTCTGAATGCAGACATTTAGCTGGTGAACTTGGAACTGAAGAAATGCATTTCAGCTTACCGTTGGAACATGGGTTGGAGGTGCAGTGGTCGATCTTCTTCTCACAGTTGAATCCGGCGTAGCCGAGGGGACACTGGCAGAAGTAGCCTCCTTCGGGGTTATCCGCACAGCGTCCGCCATTGAAGCAAGGCCCATCTGCACAGGTCATGGCGCTGAGCTCACAGTTGTTACCGTAGAAGCCTGGGGGGCAGGCACATTTGTATGTATTCTCTTGATCCTGTCAGAGGAAAGACAAAGCACTTGCTCAGCTAAAGTTACAACTCCCTAACAACCTGCCATTAACTTGTTATCAACATGCTACATTCACCACGTGGAAGGCCTGCCAGTTCTTGCATAGCAGAATTCCAAACTATGGGCAATTACATCACGGAGGAGTGCTTTCTAATGTAATTAATGAGAGGAACCTCGGCCAAAAACACTTACAGTGCAGCTTCCCCCATTCCGGCAGGGCTTGTTGGAACATTCGTTGACCTCAATCTCACAGCTGGCCCCAGTGAAGCCGGGCCTACAGGAGCAGGTGTAGCTGCCCTGGCCAGTGTTGGTACAAGTGGCTCCATTCATGCAGGGTTTGTGGTGTGTGCAGTAGTTGAGATCTGAAACAGACAATGGCACATGTGGCTTAGCCTTCTGAGACCGTACTGTGATACACTGGATGTTTCATGACCCGCCTATGGGCAAAGAAAGCCCCACCAGTGTTTCTACAGCATTTGGATTGTAGTGTCCTGTTTTCCCAAATTGACTGGTATATTGGCTACAAGGGCATACTGGTGAGACTATGTTGTCTTAATGAAAGTCTGAATGTGGTGGAGTAAAGGGGAGACTGCAGGACTCACCTTGGTTACAGAAGAGGCCACCCCAGCCTTCCTGACAGTTGCACTGCCACGGCTGCTGGCAGGTGCCATGAAGACAACCTGGGTAGCGGATGCAGTCGTCACAGTAGCGTCCGCTGAAGCCAACTCTACACCTGTAACCATACATACAGCGCAACTAGTTAGACGTCCGGCATTTGAAGCTATACCAAACTGTGATCCTGTTGACTGATTCAACGAAGTGAGACGGACAGGACTTTTGGACTTACTTGCATTCCCCGGGCTTCTCACAGAACCCATGCTCCTCGTCACAACCAGGAAGACAGATCGCTGCAATGAGAAAGACCATCACACGTGAATCATGGGAATCTAACTCATTGAACCAAAGCTTCTTTTCAGATGGGCCCTTTTCAGTAAACACTGGCTAATTCATTTCAGTGGGCTGATGGCCCCATTAGCCGTTACCTAGAAAATATGCTCCCCACATCACCAGGGGGACCAACATTCTGCTTAACACAGTTGCTCTCGCACAAAAGATTCACACACAAAGGCTCCTTTTTTTCCTAACTATGGGTCAGAAGTCCCTTTTTTTCTTTCTGCTCATACAGCCCCTCCCCTTAATGTCCCCGAGTCGGTGCAGATAAGAGTAGACAGCTGGTGTACATGGTGCCAGTGCAGGACAGCTGCTCCATTGTCTACTCTCACTCAGCAGCTGCCCGCTTCCAACAATACCTCACCGCACTAAGCCAATCAACGCCAAGCGCACTGCCAAGTAGCCAATCAGGCATTACATTTAATCTATGGCACGCGTGTGATTATTCGGCAAACTTCTCTAATTTAAATTCGCCTAAACAGTAGCCTAGACGCCTGTTGCAACCCACATTTTTGAAAAGTTAAATTATTAACTAATAACACTAAATATTTCGGATGAATAATAAACACATCTAGAATGATTTTGCGACAGGAAATAAAACGGAACAACAAATGTAGGTAGACCTATGGGCAAAACAAATGTAAAGACAATGTGGTGTACTCACATTCTGTGCAGTAGGTTCCTTTCCATCCTGAGTTGCAAATTATCTCGCCACGTTCCCCACAGGTGAAGTGACCGAAGGCATCATCCCGTGGACGGCAGAAGACAGAACAACCTTCCCCGTAGTAATGCTCGTCACAAACAAATCGGTAGGAGTACTTCAACTCTGTTCTTCCACCAGTCTGTAAATCAGAGGACCACTCATCTCCCACGGTTAAATGCCTCTGGGTAGTGAAGCGACTGATAAGACGTTCTGGATTATCTGGAAATAATGAAAACAAGAATATAAATATACTGTATATAAATAATTAATGATTCCCGAATAATTTAGTGACACATTGCGTTCTATAGAATGTACCTGTTGAAAGATCATCGATTGAATCCGTGCGTATGGCCTCGATGATGAGAGAGAATGTCCCCTATAGAAATAAAGGAAACAACATAATGAACAACTGTGGAAATTGGTTATCAGATGCTGACACACCACAGTCCATAAAACCTCAGGATAGTTCACATGTGAAGTTGCAACGATTGCTTCCATTAGGCTTAATAGAGGCGTGCTACCTTTAGGTTTCACATTAAATTCCACCACTTTCACACAGCTGTAAAATTAAATGTTTCGGAATTTCACGCAGAGATGCCAATTATATGCCAGCTATGAGGATGTGAAGTTTCCCACCCTGGCAGCATTTGTTATTCGTGCCCACATCCCTCTCCGGTCCCGGTATATAGGCTTAATTTATATACGACCGTTAGAATAATGACGTTGCCAAAGTCCTGAAAATGACCAAGATTGGTGTTATATTGTATGTCAAGATGCGCTGATACTCACCGGCCACGTGAATCCAAAAGGAAACGGAATAGGGTTGGCGAATGCTTCTGCAGTTGTTTCAGGCACTTGGAAGGAGTTTGATCCGAGAACCGGAGTAACCGCACTGCCATAGGTACAAGGAGGTTCCGGTGAAACATTAACTTGATAATGCTTCAAGCAGATTCTAAAAAACGTTTTGCATTCACACTGTTGAACCCCGGAGACTCCTTTGCAGCAGTTTGTATTGCCTGAC
>JACXGI010004141.1:30455-44475 GCA_016801175.1 Esox masquinongy
TCTCAGAAATGTAAGCAAATGCACTGGAGTTGAATTACCTTGTTGCAGAATGTTACTTTATTAACGAAAAACAATGTATCCCCTCCGCGCACGTGTGTTTTGTTTTTGAGCTCTTACGTGGTGACGCAACTCAGCGTCCTGTTCAAAACAGGAAGTGATCTTGTTTGCAGCGATCTGCCGAGGACTAGCTATCATAAATACTGTGAGGTATGTTAACGCTAAAGCCCACATTACATTAATGGATTTGGTGCACGACGCACACATTGGCTATGGTGATTGCAATGCATTGAATGCTGATACACTGCAAATCCGTGTTGCTGGCCAAGACATGAGTTGGTTATGGATAGCTAGCTAGCTAGATGCAGATGCTGCAGCCTCAAAGCGAGTGAGCTTGCATCTTTGATACTGTTGTGAAAATGTTCTTCCCTTAATATTCTTTAAGCAATTTTAGTCAGTTATTAGCTAACTTACATGAATGAGATACATGGACTGACTGGCATGAGCAAGAGCAATAAACTGCGCCACTTTAATTAGCCTTTTTACTAACGATAGTTATTTAAAACGTCTTTTATTTTGTTTGTAGAAATGGGTGTAAAAGGACTGCAATATTTTATAGAGAAATGTTGTCCAGAAGCTTGTGTGATGGTGGACCTCCGGGAGATGGCAAGGCAGCATGTCAACAACGGGCACCAAGATGGCGGCAGCACCACTCCTACACTGGTAGTGGATGGCATGGCCTGTCTGAGACAGTGGTACAGCTGCCAAGCCTGGGTGTACGGTGGCCAGTGGAAAGAGTTCATGCATTGCCTGGAGGAGTTTGTGGCTGCATTCTCGTCAGCAGGCATACGACTTGTGTTCTTCTTTGACGGGGTTGTAGAAGAAGGCAAACGGGCAGAATGGGTGAAACGGCGACTGAGGGTTAATGAGGATGTTGCCAGGGTATTCCAATATTTAAAGAGCCACGCTCAACAGCCCAATAGGGAGCTGTTCTGTCTCCCATCAGGGTTGGCTACCTTTTCTCGCTTTGCTCTCAAATCCCTGGGCCAGGAGACCTGGTGCTCTGTCCGCGAGGCTGATTATGAGATTGCCAACTTTGCCATCCGTCACAACTGTATGGGCATCCTGGGGCAAGACACAGATTTTATCATCTTTGACTCCGTCCCTTATCTGTCTGTGAGTCAGCTGAGCCTGGACACCATGACCACGGTGCTGTTTTCCAGAGACAAACTGTGCCACGCCCTGCGTCTGCAGAAGGCGGAGCTCCCCCTGCTTGCATGTCTCCT
Organism: Esox masquinongy; assembly: GCA_016801175.1. NCBI lineage: Eukaryota > Metazoa > Chordata > Actinopteri > Esociformes > Esocidae > Esox > Esox masquinongy. The sequence continues at coordinate 31,739 of JACXGI010004141.1, forward strand.
AGGTAATGACGTGGTGCCAGAGCAGCGGATGCAGCGCCTGCGCAGGGATGCCCTCACAACATATCGGAGGAAACATCCACAGTCTCCGCCTCAAGGGGAAAAGATTTATGCGGCAGCAGATTTCATCAGGAGCAACCAGCTGTCCATAGAGGGAAACCAGGGCGTCACCCCTGTGTCTTTGTCTGATAGAGAGGCTCTGGAGAAAGCAATACAGTACTATCTACTTCCTGGTCAACAGCCACTATGGGAAATTCCTAACACCTCACCTCCCAGATCTGTGTGTGTGATGGAGGGCTACTTGAGTCCTGCCATCCTCCAGGTAATTCAATGGAAGAAGCAGGCAGTCTGTACATTGTAAATCACTAGTAACAGGCAAGATTATGTTTGTTTTTAATCCTGTTTTTTAGGCAGCCAGAGAAAAACACATGCGATCAGAATGTTTTATGGAATACAATGTACTATATGATGGTGTGGTGGAATGCAGTAATACACTTGAAGACATGGAGGATACTGAGCTCACCCCTCAGGCCATTGTGTTTCAACCCAGTAGAGAACGCATTTATGGCATTCTGTTACCCACACATCCAGGTATTGTATATTACATGGTGAATATCATCTATTCTGGTGATTCTTACGTGGTTATTACAACATTGCATATTTATTTGTCAGTTTTATGACGAAATCCCTCTCAATGAAACAGGTTTTCATATAATGTAAACCCATAATTAACATGTACATTTCTTGCCTTTCATCATGTGTCTTCAGACAACGGTGAACATGCGCCAAATGTTAAGGAATGGTTTGTCTTTCCTGGAAACCCGCTGAAGGAGCCCAGAGTTGTATCTCCCATGCCTCTGAACCACTCTGGTGTGTTGTGAATTCTTAATACAAATGTCACAACTCATGACTAACATGAAGTTGAACGCATGATGCAATGTGCCGTGGATGGAGTACTTGCCCTTTGAAAATGTATGACATCTTCCCTACTAAGGTGTGAAACCAGATTTGAAGGTTTTGTGGTTTGGGAAGGATTCTGAAGCGACGTGCCTCCGCATCTCTACCTTTTGGGCTGTATTTGAGCTGGACGAGTTCTCAGTGGAGCAGGGTCATATGGATGGCTCTCTGTTGGCTGTGCTGTGTCTTGTGACCTACATTGCCATACAGGTGTGGAAATGCCCTTGTTTTAGTGTGGATCTTTTTTTTTGTTTGTGGGGTGGCCGTTACAAACACCTTTACATCAGCTACTCATCTCAGTAAACTGTTATCATCATTGTAGTCTACATGAGCCAGTCTCCCGTCTGAAGTTGTGTTTTCTCACTGATTCGTCATTCTTGGATGTTTCATTTTACGACACCTTGATTTGAATGCTTGTTTTTAGGTCAGACACCTCTCGTTGGAAGACATAGATGCGTATCTCAGCCAAGCTATTTGCGTCAGGTGCAAATCACACGCAGAACTGCTTCACACAAGGGTGAGTACAATTTTCTGGTGTCCTTTAATGTTAAATTTTTTGTACAATGTAGGTACTACATCAGATAAATAGCAAATGGCCAAAGAGGTTATGAAGTTTTTAAGTAAACACCTGAAGTCATAATGCATTTGCAAAAAGTCAACCTTATTATTTGTTTGTGATTAATGGAAAAAGAAAAAGTGTTTTTAGAACTTTTGAAAGGCATCATTTTTACTATATACACTGTCTTCATTCTGCTCATCCAAGTTTCACATTTTCCACACCAGCATCATGTGAGGGCAACCAGCCAATGAGCTTGGGGAGTGTGGAGTACATGACCATATGGCTCCTACACAATCAAGGAAATATCTGCCAATATACCGTTACTTAATATAACCTGACATAGCCCTCATCAGAGTGTGTGCGTGTGTGTGTGTGTGTGGAAGATGACTGGCTGATTGCAAATGGCAGGTAGGGAATAAATAGCAGGTAGGGTGCAGGAACACTGATTTATTTTGATGGGAGTGGTACCAGTATTGCGTTTTGTTTATTGACTCCATATGATTAAGAGCAGTCCCACCCTTATGTCTTCTGACTGGCTCCACACCGGCTGGCATTCTCCGCACATTCTTACTTGAATGAGAACTATGTGGACATATTCATCCCTAACCAAACCCACAACAAGAGAATAGGCTGTAAGAATTGCATATTCAAGAAGTCTTTTTTCCCCACTATGCAGCGTGTCCCACAGAAGGAGACGCGTAGTTGACTCTCGATATACAAAAAGATACAAGATCAAAAACTGCTGAGGGGGGATAATTTTGGGTCGCATTGCGACATTCCTGGCCAAACGGCTCTAATTGTGGTCTGAACCTGAGAGCGATGCTCTGGCAACGGTCTCCGTGCTGTCCCCGACGCTGACCACAGCAGCTATTTGCAGCGTCCCCCCCTAATTTAAACCCTACTACGCCTGCTATTTCTGCCCCAGACGCCCAAAGTGGCAGGCTGTTTTCCTGGGCCAGGTTGATAGCGGCTCCCTACGGTAGAGATAATGGATGATAGCAACAACAAATTAGAGCCTGGTTGGAGACCTCCAGGAAGCTACTTTCTGATTTATGGAGCCTCTATAGCTTCCTCTCAGCATCAGTTAAAGCTAAAGTTTCCCTTGTCTTGTCAAGTCACCGCTCATTTCAGCTTGTTACTTTTCCTCGGATATGAATAAAAATCTTGACTCACTTTAACTTGGAGGCTGAGAGACCTGATCTCTCAAAATGTTCAATTTTGTCAAGACTGTGGATTGTTGGTTTTGCCACTATCATTAGCAAAACCCTATTCAAACACATATGACTGACAACTAACTTAACCACACTAAACAAAATATATACACGACATGTAGTGTTGGTCGCATGTTTCACCAGGGTCATGACCTGACGGCCGTTATCCATGGTAACCAACTTCAGTGGGGAAATACTCACCTTTGACAGCCAATGGCACACTGGTGAAGTGTTCTCTTCCCGGGTGTACCCCGGTTTGCACGGTACCGGGTGTATGGCGCTGTGTGGGCCAGCAGTTTGCTGATGTCAGTGCTGTGGACAGAGTGCCCTGTGGAGGCAGCAGGCATAGACTACAGACAACTGTCACAACTGTAGTTAATCCATGGCAGTTTGAATGTGCCGAGAGAACGCAATGTCATGCCATCCATCCACCTCCATCACCTCATGTCTCAGCGTGATCATCTATGGCCCCGTGTCTCAAGGATCCATACACAACTCCTGGAATATGAAAATGGCCCAGTTCTTCCATGGCCTATGTACTGTCTCAGACTTGTCAGCCATTGGGCGTTTGCGGTGCTCTAGTTTGACGTGCCAGACTGAGTATTCCAGTTCTCACCAGTCTCCAGCAATTTCTCAGTCATTGAAGAAGAGTGGGACAACATTCCTCAGGGCACGGTCAACAGCCCGATCACCTCTATGTGAAGGAGATATGTTGCGCTGCATGTGACAAATGGTGGCCACACCAAATACTGACTGGTCTTCTATGCAACTCCACAACCTTTCGTATAAAGGTATCTGTAATGAACAGCCGCAAATCAGTATTCCCAGTCATGTGAAATCCATAGAATAGGCCCTAATGACTTCAACTGATTTGTCATTACATTAACTGTAACTCAGTAACATCCCTGAGATTGCTGCGTGTTCCGTTCACTTTTTTGTTCAATGTATTTTGCATATTACATTGTTTCTTGTTGTCATTGAACGTTGTTAGTTTTTTGCGTATGTGAGCGATGGCTTCGGTTTGCTGTAGCGTGTTGTGTGCGTGTGCGTGTGTGTGTGTGTGAGAATCGGCGCAAGGATGGCGACAGCCTTCTGCTGGACAGATTAGTGTGTGTAGGCTTGCGTCCGCCTCTTGTACTCCGGGGCTCTCAGAGCACCTGTTGCCCCACACTATTGTTGCATCCCACCAGGAAGGACACTATCACATCTGCCTTAAAACCCAGGACAGGGGAGGGGCGAGGGGAGGGGTCAACGGGGGAGAGGCGGGGTGGTTAACAGGGGGGAGACAGATGGCAGGAGACTCTCCGGGGGTAGCCTGATGCTTCTCTCGCTCTCCCTTTTCACCCTCTCTCTTTCTCTCTCTAATCTCTCTCCCCCGCAGTGCTTTCTCATACCAGGGGAATGTCCATTCAGCCTCGGGGCTGAGGATCTGAAGATGCCACTGCATTAGGAAGCTGTTGGGAGCTAGCATTCAGCCTTCAGCCGCACGGATAAACCCTTTCATTCAACCGCAAAGGCTAAAAATGAGAGTCGTTAGACCCTTCCCAGTTACTAATAGTGCAATGAGCCGCTGTTCGCCTGGTGTTGTATAGCAAAAACGGGAATTGTGGTGCTGATTTAAAGATACACACTCTCTCCGGCGAGTGTTTTCAAGTTGTGTAATGAACTCAAACGCGGAGGAGTGCCAGGGTTTACTGCTGTGCTTAGGCATTTGGTTGGAGGAGATTTAAATGTTGATGCTTTGGCGAAGCTGCTTCAGGGCATCCATGTATTTAAAGATGTGGGCCTTCCCAACTTTAACTTCTTTACTGAGTGTGGCTCTATGGCTGTAGATTAGCATTGTGGCGTCAGTATTTAAGGAAAAACACACCAATTTATGGATAGAAGGCTGGACTATATTTAGAAAAATGTTCAAGGAAAATTCTAACTGGTTTGCTAATTAGCCAGGCATCCCACACACAAGTAGGTGTTTCCTACTTTTACTGCCTCGTTCAACCAATAAACAGAAAATGTGTAGCCGCACATTGTCAAATTACAGCATGTGTCAAATTGGGGATTTGGGAGTGTTTTGTTCAGAAGCAGTGTCCCTGGAATGCTCAATTTGCTGGCGGCAACTTCCTTCAGATTTATTTCGTTTGTTTTAGCTAAAGCGGTGTTTTTGTGGGGAGCAGGTGGCAGGCAGGTCTCGGGGCTGTCGTGTTTGACAGGGTCTAATCAGCCTTATCTTATCTTCTATGGGCTGACGTCCCAGGTGAGACCTGAGGGTAAATACAGGGAACATCTGCCCGGCACCTAGCTAGCTGCTGTTCTATGGCTCCTACCCCAGCCTCTCCTGTTCTATGGCTCCTACCCCAGCCTCTCCTGTTCTTTGGCTCCTACCCCAGCCTCTCCTGTTCTATGGCTCCTACCCCAGCCTCTCCTGTTCTACGGCTCCTATCCCAGCCTCTCCTGTTCCATGGCTCCTACCCCAGCCTCTCCTGTTCTATGGCTCCTACCCCAGCCTCTCCTGTTCTACGGCTCCTACCCCAGCCTCTCCTGTTCCATGGCTCCTACCCCAGCCTCTCCTGTTCCATGGCTCCTACCCCAGCCTCTCCTGTTCTATGGCTCCTACCCCAGCCTCTCCTGTTCTGAATGGCTGAGGATCCCTGTTTGGGCCTGTGTTGTCCTACTCTTCTATTGGGGTTGTGCCAGGTGGTTAGGATAACACATTACGCAATGTACCTGTAGGAACATCTTCAACGAATCTGAGTGTCTTGTCCGGTAGTGTGGAGAATTGTGTTTTATATCCATTCTGTTTCTTCTCCATCTTCCCTGCAGGTCTCTCACGTGGAGCCCCGGGCGGTTCAGCTGGGATCTCTTTTCGTCCGAGGGCTGACCCATCTGTTGGGTGCCAACAGCGCTTGTGGCTGTCCCTTCCCCATGGAGCAGCTGATGCCCTGGAACACCTTTGACGGGCTGCTCTTCCACTCTAAGTACCTGCTGGCTCACTCCGGGAGGTCACAGGAAACGCTGCTGGAGGGCAATGTGAGTCAGTGGTCACAGCGGTTTGATTGATCGCAGATGTTAGCTACTGTAACAGCGGCAACTCGTTCCTCACACTTGAGTCCATCTTTCTCCTGGGTTATGTTCCAGATGGGACTACGAAAGCCACATCCAGACATTTCGCTTTTAAAGTTGTATTTTTCAAACTAGTCTTGGTCTTGTAGGGGCCTCCAGGGTGGTAAGGCACTTCACTAAAAGGAAGATATGCGTCACCGCAACCTGGCTACGACAGGCAGTGCACAATGAGCATTATACCATTCAGGTCAGGGTGAGGTAGGGCCAGCAGGGTATGCTTTGTCGCATTGCTCTCTAGCGACTCCTTGTGGTGGGCTGGGTCCCTGGATGCTGACTGAGGCTGACAGCTGAAAGGCTTTTCATCTGACCCACTGGTTTGGCTGATTTCAGGGTAAGGAAAGCAGTGTGATGAAAGGCAGAGCGGCTTGGTGGGGCATGTTTTGGGGGACGTCGTTCCCGATTGTTGCCTCTCCGGTGCCTGTTGGGGAATTGCAGCGATGAGAGAGTCATAACTATGATTTAAATACTACAACATTGGGAGGACGTTTGTTAAATTTAAATATTATAATAATGCATGTCATGGGAAACTCTAATATATTATCAAGGAGGCGGTATTTTTCTTTAACTTGGCACGTCCTGTTGTCTAGGATTCCTGGGTGTCTCTATTCCGTTCCCTCAAAGAGCTGGTCCTCGGAGCCTGCAGTAGGCGTGGCCGGATGATCCAGTCCAGACCACGAACAACAAAGCCTGGTGAGAGACACATCATCTGACCAATAAAACGTGCTGAGGTCCGGGTGCGGTTGAACCACGTGCACCTCGACCTACTCAGCTCAGTTACTGGTTAACCTCTCTTCAACATATCTATAAAACATATATTTTTATTAGCTTTTACTTTTTGCGTTTAGGTTAGGGCTAAAAGTGCCATGACAACAAATGGTTAACAAAAGTGGCTTTATATTATCCTCTCCGAAATTATCATGCAATGTTGGTTGAGGCATAGACATGGCTACTCTTTGGCCCGCTCGAAAAGACACAACCTATCATTATTATCCATATGTTCTGAATAAAATGGAAGAACGATCGTTGAGGGAGAGAACGCGTACTGTACGATGCAGGACTGTTGGGGGATCAATACCCAGCAGGCTCTACATTCAACGTAATAAGATCCATCTGAGCCTCAGTCTGTTGGAAAGGTTCCAGTGGCAAATCATTTTGGCTCCTCAAGATGCTTTGTCATAACAAGAATAATTCAGGGTTTCTTTTTATAGGACGTGCTCTATATTAAGTAACATAACAAGACAACCAAATTATAACGTGGGGGCCTGTTCCAAAGTCCTCAGCCCCCACTGCTTTCAACTGGCATCCAGCGTCCTGTGGTTCTCTTTGGAAATTAAAAGAACCAGGACGGCAAAATTGGCTCCATCTGTTTGTTGTCTTGACATTGAACAACACGTCGAATATGAGCGATGAGTTGTGTAGCTTTGCTTGGGCTGTTATGATAATATTTGAGTCAGTGTCTCGTAGCCTTTTTCTGTGGGCTCAAATACTAAGAGTTGCCGTTCCGCACGCCACTGTTGAACTGCGCTGTTACTTACCGGTTTGTGACGCGCCTGTTAGCTTAAAGGAGAACTGCTATTCTACTTTGACCTCCCTCGTCAACAGGCTGATTTTTGCCTACATGACTGCAGATGGCTGGTTGTTTTTTTTACTGTGTCGTATGAGAAGCCCAGGAGGGAGAATGTTTCTGAGGCACTGGAGCTGGCGCACCTCGTACCAAACACCATACACCTCCTGGGATTACTTAGGCCACCCGTTTTGCCAATTCTAACGTACAGTCAAAGAGTAACTGAATGCTATTGTATGTCTGCCTGCTGTATATATAAAGCTATGTGACTAAAAATGAAATAGTGTTTTAAGTATTGTCTTGTGCATGTCAGTGCTTATAATATGTCTATTTTGTTGTTGACCTTTGCATTTGCACAGTTCTTCCAGTATATGTTTTTGTAAAATGAGTTGTACGGTTTTCTTTAACTTTGAAATCAAAGTTTTTTTGTTTGGCATACATTTCCAAGAAGAATCTCGGTCTCAGCGCGACTGTTGAAGTGAAATTGCCTCTGGTTAGATATATACGTATTTTATAGTAAAACTGTTTTACAAGGGAAAAAAATCCTCTCAGGCTGCTAGAATATTGAGTTCCACTGAGGTGAAAAACATTCTGACCCTAATAGCATAATGATGCCCCTCTAATCATCTGAGAGACAAAGTAAAAACAAGACAAATTCAGTGCTGTGTGTGTGTGTGTGTGTTGCAAAATTTGTGAAGTTTTTAAGTCTTGTTCTTGTATTGTCCTGAGCATATGTGCCAGCTAAAAACAACTGTAATCCATTGATACAATGTAGACATAAAAAAGGTATGTCTTTAATTCATGTCTCCTACTCAACCAGTAATCATTACCTCAGGGTTGTGGAGAGATGCTGGTGTTGCTCTGGGGAGCACAGGATTTTACGGTTTAGGTTTTGAGGGATTCTTAACGTTCCTTAACGTTTTGCTTCCAAACATATTTATACCAAGAGCCCAGACCTCACAATTTAAAGAGTATTTAAATATTTTGTGTTGCGTTATCCTTAGGGGAGCATGTGAATGACGGGGAGCAGTGGAGGGGAAGAGGAGCCCCGCCAGGACGGCGTGATCCCCCTCCTCAACACAACCAGGCCAGAGGCTCCAGACCGCATGCTTGTGGTAGGCTACAGATACGCCACTAGCTGCTGACGGCTGGAGGCTGCCTGGGGCAGGGCGGAGCCACAGGGAGATTCATTTTAGCCGGCTAAAAACAAAGCCACAGCCACAAGATATCATCCTGTTGTTCCTGAAATGCCCACCAGCCAGTTGGCCAAAACTGTACTAGTTGTTTTGACTGTTTTATTTGCTTCTTATACATATAATATATTCGTATTGCTCGTGATGAATCATATTATGTTTCACACAGAGCATGGCAGACAAAGATCTAGGCATCCAGACAGGCGGAGATACCACCTGGCTCCTAGGTAAACATCATTGTCTCTTATACGGTTGTCTGAGCAAGATGCACTGGTTTGGCATTGCCTTGGGTAAAAACACGTGTTTGATTCCTCTCTCCACTCTGTTGTCGTAGGTGGCAAAACCCCCATCCGGATTACCCCTGACCGTCAGTGTTGGATAATAGAGAAGGGCCTCTGCTCCAGTGAAACCAATCCACCATCCTGCCTTGTCTCAACACTGCTTTAAATGTGTCCTGTTGTTTCGACCGGCACAGCTCAACTAACTCAGGAATATGTGTCAGATTAGACTGACTTGGTTGAACTAGTTCTCCCTTTACTGGAATGTTTGCAAAGAGACGGTGGAAACTGCAGGGGTGATCAAGTTACTCTAAATCTGAGCAAACTCAAAACCTTAAAAACACTGTGATAGATGGCTTGACAAAGTGTCACTTCCAAAATATATATAGATATATATACTTGAATTTATTTACAGTTTAATCAGTCATTATATTTGTTTTACACATCATTGTAAAAATATAATTTTTGAAATAATAAGCCCTGATAAAGGGCCCTTTCAAATGCTATCAAAAGCAACCGTCAAACTCCACTGATTATCGCATATAATGCATCTCAGCAGTGACCAGTGCTGGGCTTGCTGTCGGAGAATCTCCCGGGCGACCCGTGTGGAGAGAGGGCTTGGGTCTTCTGGTGGTGGGTGATGACATGCACGTGGTGCCAAGCTGGGCCCCTCTGTCCTAACAAGGAGAACACCTGCTACAAGTGCTAATTCACCGCAGTCTCTGGCCCTCTGCCCGACTCACAGATTTATAAATAATGAGCCGACGTTCACAAAGGTCAAACCAGAAGAAAAAAATAATTAGGTACATACTAATCAGTAGAATAGTTAATCGTTAAGCTTTTTTTTCCCCTTCACTGTGATAATTGTTTATAACTAATTGAAGAGAGTATATTGGGAATATGTTCCTGAGATGTATCTTTAAATATGATGTACAGTGGATATAAAAAGTTTACACACCCCTGTTAAAATGCCAGGTTCTTGTGATGTAAAAGAATGAGACAAAGATAAATCATGTCAGAACTTTTTCCACCTTTAATGTAACCTATAATGTGAACAATTCAATTGAAAAACAAACTGAAATCTTTGAGGGGGAAAAATAAAAAACAAAAAACTCACAATAACTTGGTTGCATAAGTGTGCACACCCTTAAACTAATACTTTGTTGAAGCACCTTTTGATTTTATTACAGCACTCAGTCTTTTTGGGTAGGAGTCTATTAGCATGGCACATCTTGACGTGGCAATATTTGCCCACTCTTTGCAAAAGCGCTCCAAATCTGTCAGATTGCGAGGTCATCTCCTGTGCACAGCCCTCTTCAGATCACCCCACAGATGTTCAATTGGATTCAGGTCTGGGCTCTGGCTGGGCCATTCCAAAACGTTAATCTTCTTCAGGTGAAGCCATGCTTTTGTGGATTTGGTTGTGTGCTTTGGGTCGTTGTCGTGCTGAAAGGTGAACTTCCTCTTCATCTTCAGCTTTCTAACGGACGCCTGAAGGTTTTGTGCCAAAATTGCCTGGTATTTGGAACTGTTCATAATTCCCTCCATCCTGACTAAGACCCCGGTTCCAGCTGAAGAAAAACAGCCCCAAAGCATGATGCTGCCACCCACATGTTTCACTGTGGGTATGGTGTTCTTTGGGTGATGTGCAGTGTTGTTTTGCGCTAAACAGACATTTTGGAATTATGGCCAAAAAGTTCAACCTTGGTTTCATCAGACCATAACACATTTTCCCACGTGCTTTTGGGGGACTTGATGTTTGTTTTTACAAACTTCAGCCGGGCTTGGATGTTTTTCTTTGTAAGGAAAGGCTTCCGTCTTGCCACCCTACCCCATAGCCCATTCATATGAAGAATACAGGAGATTGTCACATGTAGCACACAGCCAGTACTTGCAAGAAATTCCTGCAGTTCCTTTAATGTGACTGTAGGCCTCTTGGAAGCCTCCCTGACCAGTTTTCTTCTCGTCTTTTCATCAATTTTGAAGGGATGTCCAGTTCTTGGTAATGTCTCTGTTGTGCCATATTTTCTCCACTTGATGATGACTGTCTTCACTGTGTTCCATGGTATATCTAATGCTTTGGAAATTATTTTGTACCCTTCTCCTGACTGCTATCTTTCAACAATGAGATCCCTCTGATGCTTTGGAAGCTCTCTGCGGACCACGGCTTTTGCTCTGAGATGCAACTAAGAAAATGTCAGGAAAATCCTACTAGAACAGCTGAACGTTATTTGTGATTAATCAGAGTCACTTTAAATGATGGCAGGTGTGTAATGACTTCTATTTAACATGAGTTTGAATGTGATTGGTTAATTCTGAACACAGCCACATCCCCAGTTATAAGAGGGTGTGCACACTTATCCAACCAGGTTATTGTAAGGTTTTTATTTTTCCCCCTCGAAGATTTCAGTTTGTGTTTCAATTGAATTGTTCACATTATGGGTCACATTAAAAGTGGAAAAAGTTCTGACATGATTTGTCTTTGTATCATTCTTTTACATCACAAGAACCTGGCATTTTAACAGGGGTGTGTAGACTTTTTATATCCACTGTATGTCGATGATATGGCTTGGTGACAATACAGACAGCTTTTCTCTTCCTTACTGAGTTGCATCCTGACAAGGCCAGTGATAAATATTCAGACCAGGCTAGAATTAGTCCTTGGTGATCTCTTACCTGTCTGTTTGGTTTGGAGTTATTCCAATCAGACATACAATAGGTCATGCAATTGTCTGTGAGCTCATTGTGACCTGTAAATCTTTGATGACAGATAAAGGAAGCTGTGCGTTTGTTGTCAAGTTATTTATGACTGAGATTTGTTAACGATGTTGATATGGATAATAAAACGAATCATGACAATTAAAGATATGTCATTGGTCAGGGGGTGAGTTGAAGGAAGGCTTATTTTAAGGTTATGGTTTCTTTTTTAGATAAGGAGCTTGGTCAGTCAATGCATTTATTTAGCTCGACCAAGTCTTCAAGATGTGATAACACCTTACTCAGGTTGTTGACTTAGTTTGTTTCATCATTTAGAAAGAGAAGCGATGGCCATAGTTTTTTAGTGAAGCTGTACAATATAGTATTCCTCCACGGGACGTCATAAAACAGACCGGAGCGGAAATAGGATATGGAGAAAGTTCCACAGCTCAAGTGGTCAAAGCACAGCTCTTTCCTCTCTATCTACAGAAAATGAAACACATGCTGGAATGAAAAACAAAGCTACATATAAACAGATGACTTGACCTTGGCAGCAAAACGACATATAAGCTGAGTAGGAAATAGAGCTGATTGACTGATAAAGAAAAAAGAGGAGAGAGAGACCAACTTGTTGATACAGTGGGGAGATCATTGGGTTCTTCACGATGCTGAGGTAGAAGGGCTTTATAACAAGCTACACTGATGGATGTCATCCGCATGTACAATGAAAGTCATGTGAAGTCACCAGTAAGAAAAACGTTGCAGACCAGAGCACCACAGTATCTATTGTGTAATCTGACTTTGGAAGACAACGGTGGATTGACGGCAACAGTTCTTGGTTTTCATGTCGAATACTCATTTGGGATTATTGTGACGTAAAGATGTGGCAACAAATAGCCTAAAAGTTGGGGGTGGAACATTAGGTGGAAGATTGCAGGTTCTAATGAGGAGTTTTGGAAGAAAACTGAGTCTAATCTAAAATTTTCTTTGGTACCAATGTCAGGCCCCTGTGCACAATGTTAAACGAATCATACATGTGCATGTTTAAAAGCAGCTTAGGAAGAGGATAGGGAGCAACAAAGTCAACAACAACAACCCATCGTTCGTTTTGAAACTCGCAGTCCCCAATTACCCGTTTAATTATGGCAATGCTTCGCGTGCCCT
>JACXGI010004141.1:44575-56168 GCA_016801175.1 Esox masquinongy
GGCGGTTCTACCACAGGAACCAGAAGACTTGGCACGATGTCATCTCTGTTTCCTCTGTGGAACGGAGGGATGGGTGGGGCCTGCAGACGCGGCGGCACGGCCAGCCTTCCCAGAGCCCAGAGACCGCGCCGCACTCAAAGAAATGAAAGCCTGCACGCGGCTGTTTTCAGTTTGGCTTTGTGTTGTCGGTGGGTGTGGGAAGAGGACGGGGGGGGGAGGTGTGGGAGACAGTGATGACTAGAGCATGTGCCAAAAGACGTGGGGCTGATGCTGCAGTGGGCTGGCTGCACACAATGGTCATTATCAAGGTGTTGATTACAAGTATGTTGATTACAACTATCCCTTAGTTTTATATTAAGGAATAATACACAATCTGTATGTAAAACGCTTATTGTGATGATAGCAGTAGGAGGTCCAATCTGTTATGAATGTTGATAGAAGCGTCTTTAGGACCACCTATAGCCATATCGTTTCAGAACAAGAAATGACTGGCTTCTGTGGATAGGACTGTTTTACAATACAACAATAGTACATTGCCAAAAATTCCAAGAACCAAAATGAGCAAAAATAGCTGGGGATATTTACAGCTAGAACTATAAATAGACACCTTTCTTTAAAAAGTCTGGGACAGGTCCCAGATTTGTTGGTGCCGTATTTTTGGACAGATCCAATAAGGAAGAAAAATAAGAAAACCAGAAGTGCCCTGGCTGGATGTTGGCTTATATTTAGTGGGTTTAGGTGAGTGCTACTCTGCCTTGTCGTGCATGTCAAGCAGACAGAACATACCAGCGCTGCAGCCTTTAACCTGCACCAATCACTTGGTTCTCTTTGGGATCAAGGCCCATATAGAGACATTACTTGAAGTTTTAAAGAATGACCTGTTGCTCCAGTTGTTTAGATGAGGACATTTAAATATGAATTGTCTTGAGAAAAGGCTACAGTGGCCAGCACTAAGCACAGCTTACCTGACATCTTTCTGACGTCTTGTTGTGGTCACAACATCGCAGTGACGTTGTGTGCCCGCTGGGTAGTTGATGTTAGTATTACAAAAGTCAATTTACAGGATGCTATTTTGCCTTTGAATTAAACGCACGTCCGTGGTGCATGAACCATGTACTCGCAAAGACCAAGAAGAGAGTACATTCTTTAATGGGAATGGGTCCGGTTCTATTCACCTCTCAGGGCTAATCTCCCTTTGTGGTATATGCAACAATGCAGCACCAAATGAGGAGGAAATGTCAGGTTATGTTTCAGTGCCAGTCTTCTCTCCACTCTCCATCTGTAGTAATAGCGGTGCTTATTGGAACATATGCTGCTTGTTGCGCACCCACCATCTGTTGGCTGAACTGATGGAGTGATCCTGTTGCCAGGGCACTGAGGCCATTCAGTGAATTAACCCTGCCTACAAACATTTCCTGCTCTAGTTTTTGTGTTCCTAGCACATTAAGTGTTTGCTACCACGTTTTACCTGGAGCCACAAAAATGGTTTAGAAGACAGTGGTTCTTGTGAAGTGGCAACCTAACAAGTGCGTTTAATAGGGTGTCCTAATCCTGCTTTCATGTCAATATCGGGATTTAGTTCATCGAACCACATTTGGCTAGCAATATTATCTAATGTGTTGTAATAGGAAGGTTTGTTACATCCCTCCCAATAGTGAAAGTCTCTTTGATAGCCCCTTGCTTGTTTTTTTTCCATGTGAGTCTGGCTCTTGCCTGTATAGACCTAAGCCAGGTGTAGTCCTCAAAGGAAGGTCATTCTCATAGAGGGAGAGTTTGTGTGGTGCACACTGATGTGTCGTACCGTTGAGCCCAGCCGTGTCTGATTTCTGTTCTTTCAACTGCCGTCACTCCAGTGAACCTGAGAGACAAAGGAGAGAGGAGCCCCCGACACAAAGGTCCACAGGAGAGAGTCAAATCACTTGAAACCCAATCCTCGAGACTTATGCCGCATTTTGGCCATGTACTTTGCTCTCGACTGTATCTAACTGATGGCGTATTCTCTTCAGTCAACTTCGGTCAAAAGATTTAAGGAGCCCCACCCCACTCTCCCTGTACCCGTACCCCTACCCCTCCTTCACTACAATTGCCTGGTGGCCATATGTCAGCCCCACGCGTGAATTACTGTATCAAAGTCACAGATCATCTCCAGGGGGAAGTTCTCAAAGTGCCCAGAACTCTTTGGGTAACCCTGTCTGAATGAATGCAAGGCCAACGCTATGGGTTGCAGCTGTGACTTGCTGAAATGCTTTAGACTAATTGAACCGAGCAGTGACGGTTAAAATGACATACTCTCAGGGAAGACGTTATTCAACGTGCAAGGCAGAAAGTCAAGGAATGTTGCTTTCAACTGTGGTCTGTAGTGTGATGAATGTAAGGACAGAACCTGACTTTTCATGGCATGAGCTACTTGTCACATAAATAACTACAGCACCTCATCGCCACATAGCTCTGTGGAATACTAACAGCAGGTAAAATTTTGAAAAATGTAGTTTTTAACCCTTCTCTTAGATTCTTCTAAAGGGAGGGATTTTGTGTAGGTTCGTGAGAGCTTGAACAAATCAACACCTGAAATAATATGTAATTTTTGAGAGCCTCAAAATGGCGTCTCTTAGCTTCCTGAATGGGTCACTGGCTAACTAGACAGCTGTGTCCTTATGGCCATTAGGTCAGAAGATCCACATCAGACCCAAAATGCCCTGGGACATTTTGTGGTGCAAACCCTCAAACATGTAGGTAGTGTTGAGTATTTCCTGGTTGTGTGAGCCGTGTGATTACAAGCAAAACCGCTTGGCCAGATGTCTTTTGGAGGACACACGTCTTGACCTTCAACCCTCCCGAGCTGGCTGGGAGTCGCTACAATAAAAGCAAGGCCATAAGTGCAAATTGCACTTCAGAAAATTACATTACGTTACCCATACCAAGTAACACAAAGTAAAAAGTTTCCATGTAGTTGAATTGTGAATGGGAGTGTACCCCTGGGGGGGCGGCATTATTTCAGACTGTGAATTGGTGGAGGGCTTCACGTGTCAAAGTGTTTTTTAATGGCTAGGATGAGAAAAGCAATAAAAACAGTAGCTGCCAAAGGATGTTCCTTCTGCATTTGTAAAAACAATGTGCAAACTAATCACGGCAGAGGGCCCTACACCGCGTGTCAGCCACCTCCCTGAGGGCAGAGCAGGGGAGATGGAAGCACCACATGAAGCGAGCTATGCCATGGAGGTCAGAGATGTGAGAAACAGCACAGAGGGGAGGGTGTGGGCTTCCTCTAGCCTGTACAGTCATGACTGGCTTTCACAGCCTCACATGGTGCATGCTGGTTGTTGATTCTCTGCTGCTGGAGATTTTTATCTGGTCTTCAAGGGACGGCAAACCATTCCTGCTGCTTTTAGGATATTTTAAGCATAAACCACTTAAGGATACAAACAAAAACTGTTATTTTTAGTCGAACCTCCATCGTTAGCTTTGTCTGATCTATGGTCTGCTGCTCTGTTGGTGCTGGATGTTGGCATTATTACATTCCACATGTTTGTCAGTTATGCTGCATGTGCTGCAATATCTGTGTAACTTTGGAATGCTACAGTGGAGACATTCATATTTTTTGTTCAGTTTTAACTGACTCAGTGATAAATAAGAGCAAGACTGTTTGAGCAGCAAGAGGTGATTGCAATAGTTCCAATGTCATCAACATATGAACTTCAAATATTTTAAACAGCTTTGACAAATTTTATTAGGAAATTGTAATTGACAAATGGAGGCCTTTCTTTTCCCTGGGGAATAAACTCTTCCTTCTAATCTAGGTTAAGCATTTGGTGCTTGTTTTATTACAGCATTGCTATTGCAAGAGACTCCAATTCCAATGGTGTGCTATGGGCAGCATTTGTCTGCAGTTTGTTCCCACAGCATAGTGTTGAATCTATATGTGCCACTGACTGCCACCAAACACTGCCTGCGCTGGCAGACTTTTGTCTAGATTTATATTAAAGGTAAACAGAGGGAGGTTCCTAGGTTGCATGTTAATGAGGAGTAGAGGGGTTGAAACCCATCGAGGCCCCAGTTATATAAACATCATTACCCCCACAAACCTCTCAACACCGCTGACGTCATTAAGCCACAAACAGTATTTTACTGAACGTAAAGTTTGTAGAACCTCAAGAGTGTTTTAGGCTCTCTCTCTGGATCAGTTTATGTTTTAGCCAGCATGATTAAATCATGTGAACAATGGCTTCAGTAGCTCTTCACCAATATCAGCTCCAGACCCCCCCGCCCCCCCATCAATTGGATTCAACAAAAGTGCCAGTTGAAGCACTCATAATCTAATGAAACACATCAGTAATAGCTCTATCATATAAACAATATTTAGTTACATTTTATACATTCAAAAATGTATTGGGGTTGACAATACATAATGTTTTGATTGTAATCAACCAGATCCTCAGTCACTCAGAAATAAACTGTGTTGAGGTAACAGGCACAAGGACATGTATTGTATGGTAGCTATAAGTGCCTGTGTATTATTTTGTTGGTTGGGGGATTGATTTTGTTACATGGAAAACCTCCAAGTCCCTTGATCTTTCATATTCTGCCAAAATTGCCCATGTATGTCCTCAGACAAGTTAAACAGTAAGTATAGCAGACTTGTGATTTACTGGAGACTGTGAGTCCAGTCACAGCCATAGAGCCTCTCCTAGGAAAACAAAAGAAAGAAACCTCACAGATTCCATGCCGTGGTTTACCCCCAAAATCCTCAGGGTTCTGGTGGCAAACTGATCCAAACCAGTCTTACCCCTCACCCCCTCCTTCCACACACAGACACACACACACATACACATACACATTTCAGGGACTTTGGCACATTAGACTTAAATATATTTTGATGCTAGACACTAAGTCAACCAAAAGGACAATAAAATAAAAATAAAATGGTGCTTATCCCTGAACCAAGCCTCTCATTACGAGGGCTCCTGGTCTCCCTCTGGCCTTTTCAACTGAAATGCTTCTTTCACTCCCAGGCCGAACACAGAAACATTTAAATAACTTTACTCCTAACAGGAAGGTTTGGGCAAAGTCTTGTTCCTCTTCGCTATATTTAGATGTCAGTGTTTATAAACTGCATCCCTTTGCAAATGTGTTGACTCAAGCTCGGCCTGACTGGAGTCAGACAGGCAAGCGGCCTAGCAGTCTTTTCTCTCTGTCCTCGGGCGCTAATCCAGGGGGTCAAGGGTCACTGTGGCAGCAGTGTGCCAGCTGGTGGTGGACGGCAGGCTTGCAGCCGACAACATTCTCCTAGTCATACAGGGTCAGTGTGGCCTAGATACGCTTAGAACTGTCCTTTTTTTTTTTGCTACTGTCTTCTGGCCACCAGAAAGATGGTGAGGACAGTAGGGATCATAGTGGGCTATTTTGTCAAAAGAACACTGGAGCCATTCTGTTTAGGAAGATTTCACCACAGTTTTGGACCAGTGCCTCTTCCCCAATGTGATCCCCCAATTACCCTTAATGATACAGGCGAAATGTAAAAGAAAAAAATCAAGGTTCTTTCATCTATCAGAGATTTATGCTATTGGAAATGGGAGTTGGTGGCCCTTTACTTTGTCCTTCATTATCACTGATTATGCTCTCTGGTGACGTGAGGGACACTGACATGCTGCTCTGCCCGTGGATGACATCTGGAACAGGCTAAGCAGCGTTGTGTCCAACGGGCCCTGTGATCATTTAGCACGTCTTTTTGCAGGGCCGATGACTGACTCACAGTAGCATATGGCTTTGTACTTACGCAAGGAGTCCACCCCCCCCCCCACGGGCCGATCAGCAGTCACGCCACCACCAGCCAATTACATGTACATTTTAAAAGCCGGCGAATTGAACAGGTCCGAGAAGCGCTGAAAGCTGAAAGGCCTCCCGCCGTCAACCCCCAGGATGCCCCTGTGTCTTCCAGCTTGCGCTTGTTTTGGCCCGGCCAGCAGGCCCAACGCTCGGTGACACTGGGTTGTGAACAGACCGGCTAATTCCACCCAGATGGAACCTGGAGATGCCTAGCACTTCCTCCGATCCGGTGTCAATCACACGCGTGAAACCTGGCGTTAAGAGGGAGGTTCAGAGGGCACAGGGTCACCAGCCTTCTCTCTACCATGACCTGAGCTGCGGAGGACCAGCATGAGGACATTCACTCAGATGCTTTACTCCCATGGGTTCATTATGATAAATCACGGGGCCTTCACGGTCCCTGGTCCACGGACCCTCCCTTTGATCCTTTCCCCCGTGTGCCAATAAAGCTCTTTGAAGCTGCTTTAGCGCTGTTCATGTTCCACATTGTCAGACTCCGAGCGGAGACCGCTTTTCTGAATGGAGGTGTCGTTGCCTTGATCTTAAATCCTAAGTGACGCTGCCTCCTCTTCGTCACTTTTAGGTGAGAGCTGATGAGAGCCCTTGGGGTCTGCCTGGGTGCCATTCTGTCCGCCTGTAGTCATGCTAATGAACTTCCAGTTCTGATCCAGGTGTATATTTCCACAGGAAGCCACATCATTACAGTATACAGTAACCACGCTGCGGTGCTAATAGTCCCCAATTTGAAAGCAGGCATGAAGATGTGAAACCGCTGTGTACTGCTGGATCAGTGCAGGGCTTAGAGAAATTCCACAGTCACTTCACGGTTTCGGCGATTCTTTAATAGAGGGACTAGCGAATGCCACAGTTTGAGCGTGGGGCTTGCAGTTCAGTTATCAATATTCCTGCTGCTACTGTTGGAGTGAAAAGCCGTTACTGAAGGCCAAAAACTATTAGAGTCCTGAGGACAAAGACCATCCTGTAATGAACTGGGTAATGAGAAGTAAACAGGAATGCGTCCTAATAGACAGGTACATGTCAACTGGCTGTCTCTTTGATAAGGAGACATGCTTCCCCTGGGCAAGGACTTGTGAAACAGCATCCTGCCAAAGAACCTGCTAATATACTTTCTAGAGGGAGGAGACCAAGGTCTGCTTGCTGTGCTCAAGGTGACTGTAATACATGCTCTAATGAAGCAGACTGACCACAATAGACCTGGGGGGGTGGCGTTGTTTGTGAGTGTGAATGTGTGGGACTGTGTTTGTGTGTGTGTGTTTGGGGTGGGGGGGGTGAGTGTGAGTGAATTGGGGGGTCAGCGAGGAGGAACTCAGCAGCAAGCTGCCGCATCATTAACCCCAGTGGAGGACAGACCCCTGCTGCCAGGCCGGTGTGAAGAACCCCCGTTCTCACTTTAGACCGTCCTCAAAAAGGCCTGCTGGGCTGCTGGGCTGCTGACACTTCACAGAGGCCTGGGAAAGAGCCAAGCAGAAAAAAACAGTCGCTGTCATAGGAACACCTGGAGGTAGGTAGGGCCACCTGGTTACACCTACTAGTACATCCACCTCTACTCCTTTATAGGGCCTTTGTTTATTTAGTAAGCAGTGAACTCCATGATTTAGTTCATGTTGTTTTACATGGATTAATGGTGAAGCGGTTCAACATAAGACGGCTGTTGGAAACATATGTAATTCATATCCCAGTACTCCGATGGTCTATTTCCAAACGGGTGCCAGTGTCAGACAACAGTTTCCTTAACTAGAAAAAAGGGTCAATGATAGAGTATCTCATCCTGACAAAAGTCAAAGCTCTGTCTCAGTAGCCACCCTGAGAGTTGTCAGGGGAAGCTTAAGCCAGGCACCTATCTCTGATCACTTGATTGAGGGCTGTTTTTAGAAACTTGGCATCCTGCTCCATGTCCCCCCACCTTTTCCTCTCACTGATAACGCCGTTGTTCGTTCTGTTCCATGGAGGTTAAGTGCTGGAGATGTGAGACTTATAATGACCGACGTGAATGGCTGATAACACAGTGGCAACTGATCCTGAAGACAGGGAGGAACAGCCGTGTGTGTCTCATATACAGTGCTCTGGTTCACTATCTTCCACAACAAGAAAGTGCTAATTCAGGCTCATTATACTGATAATGAGACGGACATAAAGTGGAAATCTTTCAAACAGGGAGGGATGATCGGCTATTGAGGAATTACACAATGTGTTGCTTTTTTAAATACTGTAAAATTAATTCTGTCTTTTAAAAATATGTCAAGACGATTACCATGAGTGAAGTGACACATGTTGGAACATTAATGTGTTAGTATTTTCCTTTTATATCAAGTCAAACCTGTTTTTCATTATAGATTGAACATGCAAGCATAACATACATGCATGCAACTGATTTCCCTGTTCTCTTTGAGCTTAGCCTTTGTTACATATTTAATTCTGCCACAAAATGCCAAATTCTAACGTGATAAAGTATACATCTGTTCCTTTTGTTTTTAACGTAATGCATTATCTAGTTTAAATTCTAAAGCTTGTTTCATGTGAAGAGAAGTTGCATTTGGGATCTGATTTAATTACATCTCTTTACCACAAGCTGCTGTCTGCCGTCTACATTTTGCACCCCTCCCCTTCCCTTTGGAGCTGTCTGTGGGAACAGGCATCTAGCAAGCGGCATAGACCAAGAATTGAAATGAGTAATTCAATTTCACTCTATTGCTGAGCATAGGGAAGACAGTGGGAAAGAGGGAGGGAAAGAGCGGTAGGAAAGAGGGAGCGAGAAAAAACATCTTGTCTGGTTCAAGCAATTGAAATGAATGATAAAACTTGATTATCACTTGTACCGTGGAGTCAACCCAAAACGCCACCTATTGGAGATGTTGCGTAACAGTCACAAATGCTACCAAAACCAGGTCACAACAAGTAGTATAGAGTCACGTCCAAGATGATTGGCACCCTTTGTAAAGAAACATACTGTAATAAATAACCAGTGCAGTTAATGAGAAATATTGTAATTTTCCAATATGTGGAAAATATTGTACTTCAATAAAATGATTCAAGGGATGATTCAATACAATACAAAACTATAATCAACTCATTGTAGCTTCGTCCAAGAAATGGAAGAGGCAGTTGTTAAAAAGAGAGTGGAAGGAATTAGTTTGTTTGCCAGCAATTAAAAATCATAAATGGCGGAATGGTGCTAGTGTAAACTATAAAATGTATCAGTTTCAGTTAAGATCAACAGGTCTGATAACTGTCCTGTATAAAATTCAGGATAGTTGGGAACAGATCATTGGTATTGCATTGCCATGGCAATACGTTTATGAGCTAATATACAAAACAAAATATTGACCTATCAATCCGTACCTTTCAAATTTGAAATACGTGGGGTAATGAACAATCAGCCACGTGTAGACTGCGAGCTGAAAATGTTATTACATAGATCATCGACATGTTACTAAGAGTGGACTCACTGTCGCCTACTTGTTTCTGGTGGGGCTTGGCTCTTCTAATCCCCGGAAAAACCCTTTGGCCTGGGGATGGGGGCCTCGCCCGGCCGGTGTCTTGGCGGGTGGGGTTGGTTGCGCCCATGGAAAGGAGCAGCTAGTTATAATAAGTGTTGTCTTTGTGCTGTCC
This sequence comes from Esox masquinongy, assembly GCA_016801175.1. Lineage (NCBI taxonomy): Eukaryota > Metazoa > Chordata > Actinopteri > Esociformes > Esocidae > Esox > Esox masquinongy. The sequence goes on from JACXGI010004141.1 coordinate 54,029, forward strand.
TTGATTCAAGAATCATTCTGTCATGATTCAAGGGAGTCAATCATAATTACATATTTCTCCATTTGTATTAGTTTCAGATGTATTTTCCAAAAGATTCAGTGTCAAAATGATTGGCACCCTTGTTTTCTGTACTTTCGTTGCATTAGTCAGAAGACCGTCGATGATCTCACGTCTGGACACTCAATGAATGCAACTTCACTCTGAAATTTACAAGTGTATGTTTTGGTTATTATTACAGCAACCAAGAGTAAATGAGTAAGCGGCACGTCCCACAGGGTGGTGGTGGCCATATTGCAGAGTGGCCCTACTTGTTCAGTAGCTGAGAGGAGGAAGCCGGGCCTTGTCAACAGTAACACTGCCCGGTCCCTGAGCGTAGAAGAGCCCTGATAACAGCCAGCATGTGGGTGAGAGGTGCCATAGCAGACAGAGCTGAGCTCCAGCCTCACGCCACCGGGGTGTTACCTCTTTCCCCCCATCGACCCCCCCCCCAAACCCCACCCCCCCATTGCCCCCAATGCTATCTCCTGTGCCTCTTTTGAGCCAAAGTGTAAAAACAGTGACGGTGAAAAGGAAGCAGACTTGTATAAATGGAGTGTGAGAAGTGTGTGTGTGTGTGTCTCCTTTGTGATCAAAGGATGTTCTGCTTTGGAGTTTGATTTGAATTAGCACCTTCGTGTGACAGTGGAGCAGTCACCTGAGGACCTGGGGTATGGACCCGCTACGTACTTCACCAACCTACAACAACAACATACAACAACAATGGACTTCCTGAAGCTGAAAAGGAATGCCACAAATAACTGCCCTGGCACATACCGGAGTCGACAGGCCTACCTTAACCAGGGAATCTACACCTAATGGGATCGTCCGTAATCCGGTTGGGCTGCTAAAGATATGTTGGGTTTGTTGCAAAGTTGAGTAAAATCTCATGAAAAAGAAATAACACCAAGTCCATATGTCATAAAGTGTAGTTCACACTACCCTAAGTGAAGTGTCACTTACACTCATCCTCCCTCATCCTTTGTTGATATTGACCGTGGAGCAAGGGCTGCTCAAGTCTCTCCTCAAACATTTGCTACTCACGTAGTCAGCCCTAGCGCTAAAATTCATGAAAGGGGAAAATTAATCTGATTATCCCCACTACCTATCCCCATTTAACATGATCAGGGACTCAGCTCTTAAGACTGACATTATTTGATTGATAGCCAAGTCCACCAGGGTTGCTTAGTGCACACAGAGAGACCAGGCAGAGTGAATACATCAACGCTGTTTGACTTGGCTGTAACTGCTTCATAAATTGATCACACAATCCATGTTTCTGTTCACAATTTTATGCAAGTAGGGTCATTTCATATAACAAAAATCACAACAGATGTGACATGGAGACAGGACATCTAGGTTAAGTCATGTTGCTGGACTATTTGTTCGACACGGTGTCCAACTAGCACACACCATATGTTTCTTAAAGCTTGGTGAGAGCATAATTGTCTGTTGTTATTGCCTACAGCTTTCCTACAATGTTAGTGTGGTAACTGATGGCTTTGGAACATCCTCATCACATTTAAAGAAAAAAAGAATGTCTGGAAATACCTCTCTAGGTATTTCATCACAATAATGACATAAAATTGTTTTGAAATTTCAAACATTCATATAATAAAATCATTTCGTGCATGTTCACACGTGGGTCTGTTTTAAGTCATATTCTGAGAACACTAAAGATGAAGATTTCCACAAAAACAACAAATACTGTAGTAAAATTCTGAGGACGTTTTATTTTCCGCATCAACAAAACAGTTTCTCTAGCCGGTATCTTGATAAGTGTGTTCAGGTATGTTGGCCCAGTAATTGGCCACAACTGCCCACTAAATATAGCGGATAAAAACGGCAGTCATTTTGTAGAAAGACCCATTTTGAGGGAAATGCTGGAGAGCCTCTGCATATGAAAATTATGATAAAGGATATCCTGGGGAGAGGAGTTTGCCCGTCCTGTGCCTGTCGCAAATAACAATAAAAAGTATTAATAACTCATCAGAAGTTGAGTCCTGAAGTGGTGGGGAAGTTCTCTGATTAAATACAAAACAAAATAAGTAGCTCAGCGTGTGCGTTCATGCATGTTTGTGTGTGTGTGTGTGTGTGTGTGTGT
>JACXGI010004142.1:0-55961 GCA_016801175.1 Esox masquinongy
TTTTCTGAGATACTGAATTTGGGGTTTTCATTGGTTGTCAGTTATAATCATCAAAATTAAAAGAAATAAACACTTGAAATATATCAGTCTGTGTGGAATGAATGTATATATTATACAAGTTTCACTTTTTGAATGGAATTACTGAAATAAATCAACTTTTTGATGATATTCTAATTTTATGACCAGCACCTGTATGTGTCAGGTATGTGCCATGTATGTGATGATCTGTGACCCATGTCACCAAAGCCACTCACTTTCAAAACTGGAATGTCATGGTTAGCTGAGGTATGACAGTTATTTTACTTACAGTTGATGCATAAATAAACAACATATTATACATTCAGCCTAGAGTGGGAGTTAAAAATATATATATTTTGTTATTGCAAAAAAGTTTCAGACTTCAACGTTATTAACAGATTGTGATTACTGTATTTAATGATACTATCCCTTCACCATATACAGTATAGTACACTGTATATGAAATAGTTTCCCCTATAGGTTTAAGACTGTTGTACATAGTACTGCTGTACATCTGTCCTTTGAATATAGAGTGTATATTACCCAGGCAGCTATGAGTTCACCCAAATCACTGCAATCAACAAGTTCATCAACATTTTCATATTTTATTGACCCCAGCTGTGCATTCTGTTGATTAATGACTGGCGGAGAGAAATATCATGTCAGATATTCGATTATTTTAAATATTGCATCTTAAAAACTGTGCAGTAGTAGAACTCTTAAGTATAATTATGCTCCTTTCTGGTAATGTGTTTTTACCTCTTGTGCAAACACATAAGCGCCATTGAGCCTTCTGATCTGATGGAAGGTCAAAACTAAGGAGGTAAGTAACCAATGACATTATATGGAAAGTGTCAGTTCAAAGGGCACTTAAATGATGGCCTGTCAGACTTTAAGCTAAGAACAAATAGTCCAGACGGCAAATCTTTCTGCCTTCCAAAGCATTTATGTAAATCTTTTATCAGACAAGACAAGAGAGAAACTATACAGAGCTAGGATTGTTTTATTTCAGTGCTCAGCTTGAGATACTGCAGGCCTACTTACCCATTAGTAAGCTTATTTCTCAACAGACACACTGGGGGTTTTCTCATTATGAAAAGTCCTGATGAAAAAAACATGATGAAATTAATTAACTCATTCAAATTCCCTGTGGAGGTAAACAATGTTCACAATTTCTTTTATTGCATGTTGAGCCTCCAAATATGAATGTAACATTATCAATATGTCTCCAATATGTCTTGAATTTCTGATGTTTTATTAATGGCCAGTGCATTCTCATTGTTTTTTGGATGAATGTTATTCTATGGTTTTATTTGAATCATATATCCAACTAGAAAAGGAAAAATAAAGGTGTGAGAAAAATGGAATGGCTATTATTTTTATTTATACTGGGTCTGGAACCAGAGAAAACATGACAACTTTCCTCAATCCAATTTACATGAATAAGATGACATGAGATATGCTTCCGAAAGCAGAACTCCAGATGTATGAACCCTGGCTTGGTGGCAAAGCAGAACAAACTACTTTTATAGTTATGCAGCTCTTGACTGATTTACTGTTATCATTGCCTGGTTGTGACCAAATTATGTCATTAACACAGCCAATAAATTACCTAAAAACTACCTAAAAGCAAAAAAGCCACAGCTGGAAGGTACAGTGAGGGAAAAAATGATTTGATCCCAAATGATTATATTTCATATAATCCCTTTAATTATATGAACTATTTAGAAGGAAACGCATAAACCGTCTTTAGTTTCTTGCCCATAGCAACCCAACTGAGGCTTTGTATTTCTCCCAAGCAGGTGACTACTCCGTGCGTAGTTTATTTTGGTGACATTTTGAGGCATTTATTTTGCTGTGTCTGGTGATTGCAGAATATGTCTCTTGCACAGCAACTAGAAAGCAAAATAAATCCCCCAAATTAAACTTAGACCCCAACTACTGTCTGGATGATGTTTCAACACTAAAATTAAGTATAAAAGGAGGTCTGACATGCTAAAAAACAAAACATCACTTCAACAGAGTTTGTTTTGTGTACAGTTGAAGGTGGCTTGATTAGTGTCTGTAGGACAGAGGCCTGGTTATTGAAGGCTACAACACGGAAATAAACTGTTCAGGTGACTGCAATCGATGATCATAATTGTTCTGTTGCAGGATTATTTTGGAGAAAAGTGGGTAACCAGAGCGGGAGGGTTCAGCGATGATCTTTCCTGGAGTCACGTGGCCAGGTAGCAACCAACGATCCTTTCTGCAAAGACACATTGTGTTTTAGTTTACTGCTGCCACGGGCAGACCTAAACCAGTTGTTGATGGATAAGGTGAGGATGGACTCTACGTTTAATGCATAAGCCGGATCAAGATGGACTAAGAGATTTGTTTTGTCAGCTGCCACAGGCAATATATCTACTAGTGAGCCTTCCTGGTGTTTGCTGCAATATTGTTCTCCGAACTGAGAGAGATGTTTTCTAGAAATTTGAATGATTCGGCAGAACTGAGAGCCCATTCACACGACGATAGTTTGATTTAGATTAACAAAGAGGCGAACATAAAAATTGATGTTCATCATCTTCTGGAGTGAATTAGGACACCTGTGACCCACAGGAAGTGAGTCACACCTGCGACTCACTTCCTGTTTAATAGTGATGACATGAGTACGTAATTGTGCCTAACTCTCTAGCTATAAATCAGGGTACCCATTTTCGTGAAGTCATGAACATAGCGCCTCAAAATGATAAAACAGCAGTGTCTGGCAGCGTGTTGGCTCATTTTGATTGGCTGTGCGCATTGTAGCTGGTGTGAGCAGGCACCCAATAGGTTGAAAATAGAAAAGCTCTTACTGCTTTAAAAATAATTACACCTTTGTGCTGATAATATATTGATGTTGTACACACTGATTTTTGATGAATTACAGGACAGCTAATCAAATAGTAAAATGCAATAATTTAAGAACAATTTGTATTGATCCTCTGTGAAATGCATTTATAAAGATGTGCTTGACAGATCAAATATATTTGTTATAATAATGCACAGAAACCCCTGCAGTGCTATTTCACTTCTGGGATCTAGTAGCTCAAATAGAGTACTAATCCTGCTTTTTTAATGACACTGTGGCATTTTACCAATTGTCCAATCTCAGAGGACGGTCTCACCATTAAAAGGCAGCAGGTGGAAAATGAGCAAAATGAGTGGAGGAACCCAAGTGAGACATTACTGCACTACATGGGAGAGAGGAATGGTTTTCAATTTTCTTCTCCCACGTACACAAGCAAGCCTCTGCACAGTACACGCACTCGCACACACATGTACTCGCACACACACACACACACACACACACTACACTTGTCTCTCTCACACAAGCATCAGTAATGTGTTTCAGTTTAATTGACCAATAGAGACACAATATAAACACCCACAAAGACACAGTCCAGAAAAGTGATATTTCCGATTTTACTTTCAACATGCTTCGTTCAATCAACTTTTCATAATGCTACTGTAGCGTACAGGTAGACATCCAGTCACTGCACCAATGCTAGTTGGCAGTGGCTTACAAATCTTCTTGAAACTTAGTCGTGGCTGCACACAGAAACATATTACAGAACATCAGCTCATCTGATTTGGGGAATTTGGGGAAGAGGTCTAAGTTGGTCAAGAGGTTTAAGGTGATCCAGAGGTCTAATGTGATCCAGAAGTCTAAGGTGATCCAGAGGTCTAAGGTGGTCCAGAGGTCTAAGGTGATCCAGAGGTCTAAGGTGGTCCAGAGGTTTAAGGTGGTCAAGAGGTCTAAGGTGATCCAGTGGTCTAAGGTGGTCCAGAGGTTTAAGGTGGTCCAGAGGTCTAAGGTGGTCCAGAGGTTTAAGGTGGTCCAGAGGTCTAAGGTGATTCAGAGGTCTGAGGTGATCCAGAGGTCTAAGGTGGTCCAGAGGTTTAAGGTTGTCCAGAGGTCTAAGTTGGTCAAGAAGTCTAAGGTGGTCCAGGGGTCTAGGGTGGTCTAGAGATCTAAGGTGGTCTAGAGGTCTAGGGTGGTCCAGAGGTGTAGGGTGGTCTAGAGGTCTATGGATGTCTAGAAGTCTTGGGTGATCCAGAGGTCTAACCTGCTGCCTGTGGTGCACATGTACTCCTGCAGCTTGGGTTTACATTAAGCCCATTGTTCTTTCAGCAAAAAAACTTGCTCTTTCCTTAATATTCTCTCTACAGTGAAAACAAGGGAAACAGTGGGCTGTCAGATTTACGAAAACATGGTTTTGTTTGAACAAACATGTTTTTCTCCTCTCAACACAATTTCATTGCTTGCAATTAATATAATCCAAAGCAAAATCAGATCTACTAATTTGAATCATGTAGAACAAGTGAGAACCAAGAAATGTTATTTTTACATTTTTAAATTGTTTTATTATACTTTTTTTATCATGTACAATGACATATAGATGTAGTACTTGTAGTACATTTTTTCACCCACAACTGAAATGATTGTTCCAATTAAATAAAATGTCCATCATGTAATGAAAACTGAAAAAAGGCTGCATTACAATAGGAATTATTCATCCGTTAGCAGGCTTGCAGGTAAGATTGCATAATTATGGTAGAGGTACAAGATTCTTAATGATTCTTTTGAAAATTCATAAGAAATTTTGTAACCATGAATTTCTAGTCACTGTCCTATGTAAAACAAGACTTTAAAATAATGCCTCATGGGATATGTAATGTATTAGGACTTTTATTAAGTCTGCATTAAGACTTTTAACATTTGCTACGAACTTACGGAACTCATTCATGTGGAACCGATGTACACTTCAAAATAAAGTAAAATTCAAGCAAAATTGTTTTCGGTAATAAAATACTTAACAATTCCTGAAGATATACAAAATGTATAAACATGTATGGGCAATATCAAATAAGATAGGGTATGGTCATGCTCTTTGGTCTTAATCACCTTCAGATTTTCAGCCTAACCAGTGATCCTTCAATAGTTGGGTTTTATCCAGAAAATGTGAAAGAAACTTTAATGGTACTTTTAAGGTAGTAAGTTAATTGTCTCTTTGTTAGGGCAATTTATTTAATCTGTGTAAACTGGGAGCTTCCACAGCACAGGGGCTGAATACTAATGTAGCAATTTTACCTTAAATTAATGCAGCACTGTTACCTTAAAATACCAAAATAAATGATTTATTTTGAGTTCCAGTGATTTAAAAGAAAATATCAAAATAACAAAACAAAATACCAAGGTACCATTTGTAATATGGTAATATGTGACAAAGTCATTACGTTTTATGGCAATTAACAATAATGAATACACACGCTATCTGCAAAATTTAAGCTTAAAAAAACAAAAATGAATACAAAACTTAACTGTTTTACCATTAATAATATAATAATAATAATCTCTTCTACATATTAAACATATAAATCAAAGGGTAACAGTTAGTTGGCCTGGTAATTTACCAGTGGAAGTCAAATCCTACATTAGTAAATTAAAATACCCATTAGTTATATGAAAGGATACCTCTGTCTCTCTTTTGTTTGCTAAATTATTATTTTATGTAATGAATAGGAAGTGAATGGTCCATCCTTTTATTCAAAGTTACTGTAAGGCCAATGCTATACAGTTTTAAATAAAGTTTGAGGTTTTGCCTTTGAAATGGACTTTGTCTTGTCGAAATGATGTATGGTCTCTCTTGTCCAGATGACAAACCATAATTATAATGGAGAATGGGAATCATGCCAGAACAGGATTGTTGCTTTATCTTTCTGAGTGTATATATTTATATATTTATTTTTTCAGGGGAATTCTGACTGAAATAAAGGTCATAAAGAAGAGAAACTGTGAATGAGAAAGAAGTGAGAGAAATAGAGACAGCAAAGAGAGGGAGAATAGAGAAAGCAAGAAAAAGTGTATGAGAGAGGGAGATATAGGAAGCATAAAAGAGAGATGGAGAATGTTGGAAAGAAAGTGGAACATTGATTCATAAAAAACATATTTTCCCTAAATAATATAGAGAAAAGCCAGCCATCTTCCACTGGCTCTGGTAGAATGGAGAATGGAGGATTCTTCCCAGTAAGATATTGTCACATGCACTAAAAACTTGCAACTTACCGATCCAGTGCCAAAGGACATCACACTCAAGATAATTTCAGCCTGACACAATAGGCATTTTGTCATAAATACTCATCTGTGTTAATATGACTGCCTTGTATGGAGAAGTGTGTGCAGAATATGAAAAGTAAAATCTGAAAGTAATATCCACAGCTGGGAATTGTATGAGAGAAAGTTATCTGTTCTCACCATGTTCAATTATTATAAATACAAATGACTTACAGTGATGGTGCAGTTAAATTACTCTGCAAATCACTACAAGGTTACTAGGGTATAACAGAATATTCAGTTATGCACTTTTTCCTGAAACTTAGAAGTCATTTTCTTCTGTTCGACAAAAACTATGAATCAGGTGCATAAAATACTGACATGAGAGTGCAGAGCCCAGCCATTTAGGTGCACAACATTAGCAATCATTACAGTATCTTGGCAGTAGCCTGGCTTTTTCACAAGGTCTCTTAGCTGAACCAGTAGTTCCACCAAGTTGAAATTTGTCAGCACACTGTGCCATTTAAAAAGCCTCTCTGCAGCCTACTGACAGCTTTCTAGATAATAAAAGAGAGAAAGAGAAAGTACCGTTTAGTATCCAGGCATCTGGATGAATAAACCTGTCTTTGGATATACCAGATGATTCAATGTTCTGCTGACCACTTGTAGGTTCTCAGAATAAAAATATTTTCTAGTTGTGAGAGTCCCTCATAAACACTGCCTTTTCGGGGTCGGACAAGAGTATTTTGAGGAATTTGGCCTTGGTATGTGCATTGTTTGTTCTCAGCCACCACTGAGCAAAGTGGCAAACATACCTGTGTAGACCTCTCTTCCTTTAACTGTTTTTCCAAACTCACCAGTTGCCATTGTCCTAGGGTCGATACTCAACCTATCAACATGAATAAATGACAATCCAGGATCAACAAAGCTAAATAACGATCCAGGATCAACACTGCTAAATAATGATCCAGGATCAGCACTGCTAAATAATGATCCAGGATCAACACTGCTAAATAATGATCCAGGATCAACACTGTTAATTGACGATACAGGATCAACACAACAAATTTATGATACAGGATCAACACAGCAAATTAAAAAACGTCATTATCAAGACTACAAAAATGTATGATTGACAATGCAGGATCAAGCAGGTAAATGTATCCAGGAGCAACAACTTTAGTATAATCTCAGCCTTTATTGTGAGAAGGATGGATGGAGAAGCACTGATTTTTAAGGTTGTTCTGCTACCTATAAAGGCTTGTTAATCCTAATTAGTGGCTGACACTAATGGTATCATTAGCCTGCAATGTGGGAGGAGATAGTCTTGGCTATGTCCTTACTAGAGTGCACCTTATCAGATCCCTTTAAATCACAAGAATTATCAATGGTTGATGCTATTTCAATGCCAAGCTATTATATAGTGCTATTAAAAAGTACTTGTCCCCTTTCAGAATTCTTTAAGCTCTGTAACGAAAACTCAAATACTACAGGGAACCAAAGTGAACTAGTAACATACTCATTGAATTTACTCACTGAACAAAGTTTTGCAACACCCAAAGCTGTCCGGTGAAAATGTGACGTGAATGTCTTCAGCATGGACCAACATCCATGTGGAAAGTTTCTGACTCTTCGTAGGGTTCATGCCCTGAAGAATTCAGGCCATTCTGGAGAACAAGGGTTCTGACCAGGTACTGGGTGTGTGGAACGGGCCACTGAGTATATGTGGGCCATACAACCATCCCAGCTTTGTTGATTTGGCTGTGAAGATACAGAATCATTTGATAATCTATTCTGGTATTGCAGCCACATACTGTTGCCTGTTCCATGACATCAACATTTTCTAATACATTTTTTCAATATGTAAGTGAGATTCTACAAATAACTTTGATTTGGAAAGGCATCTTAAATCAAGTAACAAAAAATAATACTTTTAGCAAAATTATTATGTAGCTGAGAGCTGGGGGTTAATGTCATATAGTCACTATACTAGAAACAGCTGACTACTTTGTAACTACTGAGTACAGCGCTATGATAGTACAGTATTGACATATAGTCACTATACCAAAAACAGCTTACTACTTTGTAACTACTGAGTACAGCGGTATGATAGTACGGTATTGACATATAGTCACTATACCAGAAACAGCTGACTACTTTGTAACTACTGAGTACAGCGGTATGATAGTACAGTATTGACATATAGTCACTATACCAAAAACAGCTTACTACTTTGTAACTACTGAGTACAGCGGTATGATAGTACGGTATTGACATTTCTAAATGCATGCTAAACAAAACTTTTGTCCTCCACAGTGGGGATGGGGGAAAAAAGAAAAAAAAATGGTACATTTGTATAGTATAACAATTTGATTGGTTATGTGGCAGAACACAGAACAGAAAAGAACCAGAGGCATCTGGTGACAGTTGGTCTGATGGCTACAAAGCCCCAAACCACTAATGAATAAAATAGCTCATCAGTTGCTTGGCAGTGGATCTGTCCATGTTGCCTGTTGTTCGACGATAAAAGGAATACAAGTAATTGAAGGAGATTGGCAGACGAGTGCTGCAAGAAAATGCAACTGTACGGTGCATACATTTTTCAACGTATAAATTGGGACCAACTGCATTTTAAAAGCATGAAATGTTGAAATAAAACACAGAGTAACAACATGAAGCCATTCGATTACAGTGATGTGGTAATTGTCATACTTTCACATAATGTTAGGGAGTGACGTAGAGTAAGGTATTTGTGACAATTCTATGGCAATGTAAAATGTGGAAATGGACGCGCGTTTGTACAAATGATACTATTCTAGAAAATAGACACCGTAGTGTATATGAACAAAGAAAAACATGTCAGTCTTGAACACTACACTGGCCAATCACAGCTACTCTAGACCAATATGCAAATCAGTCATCTCATTCCCTGAACGGCTGGTTTACAGGTAGTAGCAAAAGCACCACTTGCAGCTTGTCTGCGAACGCATGCTTCTGCCCCAACCTTCCCTAAATCCAAATGATAGGAACTTCCCTGACTGACTGTGGTGCCCATTAAATCAATGCAAATTAATAGTATGTTAATTTATGTAAATTAATATTGATATTATGTAAAATTCTAATAAGGTTTGTTAAATGTTTTTTTGCACTACAATAGTTTAATTTAAATAAAATTATCATAAAATGTATATATAATTTTCAATTCACACTAGTAATGAGTTACAGCATCATTACACTACAACAGGTTTACATAATTTAAATGAAATAAAAGGTTCGATTCATACTATCAATGAGAAAATGTTGCTGTGCTTTCCGTCAAACACGGTCTGTTGCCAGTGATAGCAGTAGGCTATTGTTTCGGTGCCACAGGACATCTGGTGAGATGTCTTTAATTGCTTTTCACCAACTACTTATTTTTTCTGATTCTGTTTATACGTGGAGCACGACTTCAGATTTCAGATTATAGGCCAAGTGCAAAAATCATCTAAATTCTGGTGCTAGACAGGACGTCATTGCACTACAATAGTTTTATTTAGATGAACGAAACTTGTGGCCAGATTTGTGTCGAAGATACAGTTTATATTGAGTAAAAAATGTAAAATCTTAATTGTCTCATGGTACCATCTAGAGGTTACAGGGTATTTCTGACAGATGCGCCCCATGGCTACTGAGGTCTAAAGACCATTTTTCAATCAGCGTGTATGGAAGTTTAATGAGTTGTGACGTGAGAAGTCTGGTCCGCCTCCATGTATAAACAGAATTAGGAAAAAAAATGTTTGTTAGCCACTAAAAAAAATCTCTCACTGGCACCTCAAACATTTTACCGTCACCTGCAACAGCTCGTGTTCAACAGCGAGCACCATGTTAGTTACCAGGTAAACAACACAGTCAGTGAGTTTATAGTCCTTGCAGGGCAGGAGGCCAAAGCGCTGCACGCTCAAGTGTTGAGCCCTACCACATACCTCTGGCCCAGGAAGGAATAATCACTGCCCTCACTACAGTAGTTTAACTGTGTTGATATTCCTAGCAATATGTTGTTGTTAAAAAAAGAAATAGAATATTTTAAATTAAAACAGTGCATAATACCAAATAGATGTGATTGCAAATGATGTAACAGTCTTTGATTTACAACCTGATACCTAGATATTTGACTACTAAGCAATGTATTGGTGAATTACATGAATCAGTCATTGAACTGCATCAATTCCTTACTCTACATCATGGAATTTTGTGTCAAATTGAACCTATTTTTAAAACAAGACTAAGCAGGGTTTGAGGCATAAAAAATAATTTAATATATTTTACATATATTATGATTATCCGTTTGGTTTATGTCTGCAAAGTAAGTACTATCAGTTCCACTTTAAATTAATTATAGTGCATATAGAAAGTATTTTACTTTTTCTGCATTTTGTTAGATTACATCCTTATTCCAAAAATTATCAAATTGATTTTTTCTCATCAATCCACATGTTCTTTTGCTCATTTTGCCATTGGCTAAACTTAACATCCCAGTCAAATTATTGGTTAGATAACTCCAAAGAAGCATTAGGCTATAAAGTTAAGTCATTAGTCATCAGTGTTGACAGTTTATTTTTCAGATTATTGACAGTGGACATCCTCCCTCTAAGTTCTTGGGCCCCACGAGGCACACAGCCTCACCAACACACATTATCACTTCCTCCAGTTCCTCCTGCTCTCACATAACATACACTCCATCAAACAAGCATTACTTCTCAACCCATGGCCATCCAGACTCACCTGCAGTCCTCCCGTTTCTCTCTCTGCTGTGTTGGATTGGATGTGAGGTCATCCAGGGTTGTTTGGCACCCTCCATCCCTCCATACACTCCTCTATTGGTGATGATTGTCAGGCCAGACAGAGGGAGTAACAGACTAAAGGCAGCATCCTGTCTAGATGTTCGCCATGTGCATACTGATGAGAAGTGATCTATCTGTAGCACATCTCCAGCTCTGTCAGCTTTTGTCTGTTGGGGCATGCTGAGGAGGAAATATGTCAGATTTATTGGATTTTTGGATTTCTTTAGGGTTGTCAAATTGTAAAATTGAGGGAACTTCCAATAAATTCCCTTGATTTCTTTGGAAATCCAGAAATCCGGCAATTTATTTTAAATAACTTATTACCAAACCTGGATTTCAAATACTTGAAAAAGCAAACAGTAGTGGATCAGTTTTTAAGCCTGTAGGTAGATCTTACTGGACACACAAGGATTATGACCCATTGATATGTAAAGACATGGATTTTGCGTCTCACAGTTTTTGCACTATTGCCTGACAAATCTCCAAAGCTGGATCAGAGAACAATGTCACATTCAAATTTGCCTCTACCTTCTTTCCATTTTGTTGCAAGTTAGAGTATCACCTTTGCATCCTGTCTGGGATAAAAGCCACTGCATGAGGATCAAATGCATTTGTATTACATCACCAGGCTTTTATCCAATGGGACTTGCATAGCATATTTCTTTTGGGTGCTGCCTGCAGTGAACATTCAGACTGTTTGTCTATTTAAAATCCTATCTTCAAAACTGGAAGTTCAGATCCAATTCACAGCACACCCACCCCCTGGTTCTCCTATTAGTGATTTAGTAATTCTACTAAATCACTAATAGGAGATTTAGTAGAATTTTCTCTCTTCATTTCCTAGATATGTGATGGAAGTGTGATTACAACCTATTTTGAGTGGAAACATTAAACAGTTTGAGATTTGGAAAACGTAGAAAGAGATTTATTGTATCCTCGCACACTAAAAAAAATGTGAGCACAACTCACACAACGTTTTCATCATTCTCTTTTCAACTGTCGGGTATAACCACAAGAGTTCCACTGCTGAAAATCCTTTAAACGTTTAACCATGTTATTTATTGGTGCCATATTATCTTGTAATAGTAATCAGCAGACCTTAATTCTCACAGTAATACAGTAAAATCTACACTAAATCCATAATGTGAAATATTTTCCCACCTCTGTATATTATTAAATGTATTTTGATGGTCATGTTTTTCCCCTGTTCCATTTCATCTTGCGTCACACATGAATGTATCTCACACAGCCCCCCTATCGCAAGAAACACACACAGGGGATCGTTGAGGCGAGGTAAATGAGGTATTGAAATGACATCTTTTAACACTCAAACATGACAAGCCTTTCATGACTAGTTAACACAATCATGACGGCTTGTTTTGAGTGTCAATTTATCTCTCTCACTCTTTATCTCTCAGTCATTCTAGATGCTGTTTTTACTTAATTTATCAGAATTCTCAAACCCCTCTCCCACCATCCAACTGTCGTCAATCACACAGTGACTTGAGTGACACATTCACAATCAAGCAGTAAATTTCAGATGAGACCAACTTTTGCCACAAAAATCTAACAAAGTGTAAATACTCATGTTAAAATTAATAACTGCAACTATTATTAATGCGTACTGCGAAATTAGTTGTTTATTGAAGCTTGCAAGGCTGCAGATGAGACTCGGGTTGCCGCAAAAAAGTGTGACATGATTTTTCCACAGGCCATGGTGTTGATTGATTGTGGGGGTGGACAGGGAGTTTGGGTGTCAGTGAGCTCAAACCGGATGCGCGTCATTAAGGGCTGTTGTCTGCAAAATGTCTGGGTGGAGAACAAAGCAGTCTTTCCCTTTGATGGCAGTAGCGCTACCATCCCTTAACTTAAGTTAAAAACCATGATTAAAGTGCTTAATTTTTTTCTCTGAGCAGGGATTTGATGATTCTACTCAGCTTTAAAGGCAAGATTACGTGAGAATGTTAAAACAATGTCCGGTCTACTTTGAAGAGTACTGGCTGATTGTTGCTTAAGAAAGATATTTGGATGTAGTAGTATGATGGTGTTTTAAATTGTAACAGCATAGGATGCAGGTCTGTGTACAACATAATGTAAAGAAGTAGAGATACAGGACTCACAAGGAGGACACAGATGGAGAAATACAGAAGTGGAGGACGAGTGATCTCAGTAGATCGCTTCATCAGCTCGTCTGAATCCCTTTGATCACTTCCTGATCATCAGCATGTCTCGGACTGAAAGAGACACCGCATTGTGTGTACAGTCTATGTCTCATCTGCATGAATGGTCATTTAGTGGTAATTTTGGATCCTGCACTCTGGAAGATAGATATTGTGGAGTCCCTAATTATCCTTTTATCTTTCTTCCTTACATTGTATTCAGGCTCACAATTTCTCTTCAACATTTTACATCTTGTCTGAACCTATCATATTTAACATGATTAATTTACAAATTATATTTTCTAACCAGTTAGCTACGTTGCTCTTTAGCAGATGTTCTTGTTTTCCACGAGAGGATATTGCATAATATAAAAATATTATATTTAACAGCAGATATTTGGACAGATTTGGTCTGGTGATCAAAAACAACGGGCCATTAATGAAACGATCACTGGATCTAATTCCAGCACTAACAAGGCAAAAAGAAAAGTATTTTGTTGTGCCCCTGAGCAAGAGCATCTGCTAAACATGTACCAGACTAAAATGTAAATATTTGAAATACTCACTACATGTTGGAGAGTTTCACTTATTTGTAAGGGATGGTGGCTCAAGTATTACCTTATTTACCACGTTTTTGTCTGACGCCCACATTATTTTCTCTTTTGGAAACCATAACTTGTCAAATGGTGCACAGCAGAAAGCTTTGATTGAGGAATTGTCAATGTCATGCTGTGTTGTCAAGCAAGAGAAACAGCATGAAGAGTTTGACTGATGCTTCTGCTGCACTCAAGAAATAGTGTCAATTGCGAATAACACTTAGATTGCACTTGCTGGACTGGATGCAAAACTGCAGTTACTTCTTAGGGTCAAAAAATAATTAAAATTTAACCATCTCCTTAATTCATTTTTTGCAAGGTCAATGCTTTGGAGTTGATGTGCACTAAATTTAAATGGACAATGTAATTTCTAAAGTTGTGGCTTGGGATGGACAGTGTAGGAGACCGAATTTAAGGTTATAAGATCATCAGCATAAGATGACAGAAATCAACACTCTCCAGCGCCTTCTCTGCCAGGTTCATTGTCGAGGGCCTATCGGATGAACATCTCACCCTCTCCCCTGATCTATAAGTGTTTATAAAATGTCTGGTTTTGTTTTACCACTACCAGGCCAAGGATCTTGTTCTCTGGGCACCCTGGTCTTCACCATGGCAAAATGATCAGTCCCCAAGGATTTTTCCCCTCAGGTTGTTCCACCTACCTATCTTAAAAAGTATGGACCGGCTGTAAGTCCCTCCGGATAGGAGTTTCATCTAAATTACTCAAATGTAAAATGTTTCTAGGAAGAGGGCAGAGTTTAGAGACATCATATCCAGGCTGTACCAGATAAATCTTCACCCTTCCCTCCTCTATTCTGACAAGTTGAGATTTACTGACGAAGGCTAAACAATCCGGCTGGTATCAATCCCGGAAGCTGACAGATTTGTCGGGGTAATTTAGAATATAGCTATTTCGTTTCCCCACCTGATCAGTTCTGGATTTGTCACCATGATCTGCCAGACCCGATCTATCAGACCTAGCAAATAACCGGTTAGGATACACGCCAGAACCTTTTGGGATGCGTCATCAACGAGACTGAACACGCGGTTCACTGCCTGCAGTACATTTTATCCATCAGTGCTGAAGCATTACCAGGAAACGTGCTCTCACCGCCGGTCACTCTCATCACTGACCGTGATAAGTCGTATACCGTGAAGAGGTCCAACGGCTGGTTGCCTTTTGCAGTCAAGATAACCTGGAAATGAACACAGGCAAAACCATTGAGGTGATCTTCTGGCAGTACAGTACAGGTATATCATGACCAAAAAAATCCTGGCACTTGAACAGTTTGTCGTATGCCACCAGAGTTACAGTATTTCACAATGGCTAACATGCTAAAGCTGGTTCTGTGAACAATATACACAAAATGTTTTGCTAAATTCCAGAAAGGAAGACCATTTGCCCTAACCCATACACATTGTTCACCTGTTGTCCCGGTAATCTCTGTTCCATTCACATTTATTAGTAAAACTACACAACTCTACACTCTATTTTTAACACAGAACTGTCATGTTGTCATGTAACAAGCACTGCCTTTCAAGAACAAAACTCAAATAGTTGCAATTATAACACGTTCAACAAATAGTTGTGGAATGCTAATGAGCATAATTAGTCAGTCCAGATGTTGGCATGAATAACAAAGGCCAGAGGTAAGATTGTCTGTGTTTTGGAACAGTGCATGACAACAAGACCAGTTGTTACCCTACCTCGAATTTAAGTGAATTCCTGAGTGCGGACATTGAGCAAGTGTTCAGGGCCTTTGTGGGCATTTTATTAACAGAAACAACAGTGTGAGGGGAGAAGGTGACAGAGGAATTATCAACAGGTAACATTGTTGTGGCAGCATCTCAGTGACGGCATCCCCCGTTGCGGTTTGGGAGGTTTCTGGTGGCCGACTTCTAGGTGGCCTCTCCACCCTGCTTCTTTCCGTCTTTCTCCCTCCTCTGCGCATTGGTAGCACAACAGGGCTTGGCGCTCCCCTCCTTCTGCTGTCCGTTACCGCCTTTGGCTCCTTCATTCTCTCCCAGGGCAGGTTGGCTTCTGTTCCAGCTATTCCAACCTGTCCCACCAGCAGATGCTGGGGAGCCCCATCATATCTTCTCAGACAAGGTCCCGATGCTCCAGAATGAAATAGGGTGGTTTCAGAATTCAGGTTGAAAATGTTTATATTATGGTCTGATATTAAATTGCCTAATAACCTTCAAAATCTGCCAGCTGTTTTTCGAATTGGCAGGGAAAATTCTACTTAGTAAGTGGTTCCGTCTAAGGTCCAACACCCAGTCAGTAGAGGAGAGGGTAGAGCAAAGATACATGTGTAAGCGAGACGTATGTCTTTTTTTCTGTTTCAGTGGAAGTCATTGAGCTAATTAGACTAGATCCAGGTCATCACAGAAGAAACCCCCTTAAGTAGACTGGAGATTATAAGAGGACACACGGTAACTGAGAGAAAACACTAGCATTGACAACACCATTGATGACCTTTTGCATCTTTGATACAAACAAATGGGAGGTGCTTCCAACTTCACTGTTGATCCATCCTGATGACCAGATTGGTCATTGGCTAATCCCTTTTGATGACCTGGGTTGTTATGCAATCCAAACTCCAATAAGGTCGTCAGGAGGGATAAGCAAATGAACTACACTGAATTTGACTCCTTTAACGTGGAAATGGCCTCAGTGGTGATGTCCATGCTGAAACAGAAACAACAATTGCACACATACACAGATCAGACCTTTTTACAACGCTCTGACCAGAGCTGACCATTTTTGATAAATGATCTGTGTCGACTAGTGGATCTTCCCAGAATATCCATCATGTTAGATGTTGAATGACGCACATAGTGTGACAAAGGGAACTCAGAGGAGTTTTTTTTTATTTCAGTTGATCACCAAGAAGCCATTTCAATCAAGTTTGAGTAGGTAGCTTGTCTAATTATGTTAGCTGGCATGCCTGTTGGCAAGGTTAGTAGACTTCAGAAAAGCATGCAATTACTAAATGAACTGAATAAGACTGACATTCTTCTGCCTGGATTTAAGAAGGACATTTTGTGTCTGGGAACACAGTCAAGAGAAAATAGACAAGTGATATGCTTATAATATGCAGAAGAAAATACATATTTTGACATTGAATTAGACATTAGCAGGCATGCCTGTTGGCAAGGTCACTAGACTTTGGAAACGAAAGCAATTATTACATTTACTGAACATAAATTACATTACTTCATCCTGATTTAAGAAGAGAAGCTTATTTTCTTAGTATATTTCTTAGTTTCTTTAACAAAATAGCCACAGTGAACAGAGTGTAGACAGCTCAAGTTATGTGCTTATTAGATGCAGAAATATTTTCATAATCTAACAAAGAATTAAGCATAGTGATAACGCTAGATCACAGGGAAGTTTTTTGGTTTGTTTCGGGTGTGAATTAAATTAATCCCCTAATTCATTGTACTCCCTCAGATTTTGGACGTGCGTGACGCCCCTGTCTTAGCATGTATCCAAAAGCAAGAACATTGTACTATCACTAGTACAGTACTAATCCATGTCAGATGACAAGGTGAGGATGTGGCACATTTATTACAGGTAATGTATTCAGACAAATATGTCCCTCCCTGCCTCTGGAAAGGAGACATCATTTCTCATTTCCTAGTCTTCTGGCATTGTTTCACAGGCCTTATAAATGTCACCAATTTTAATGTACACTGTCCTTTCACAGGAGCCCACTGCCAAAACTGACAGGACTCTTTGTTTGAGCTATTCATCTCAATTTAGCCTCATTGATACTGTAGCTCTTTCAGTGAGGGTGGAAAATAAATTGGCCCCATTTAAGTAGTAATGAGTTTCAGTGCTGACTGGTTATAAACAGTTCAGACTGTCTGTCATCCAAATCAGGAGATAGGGAAACGATTAACCGGATGGCTGTCCCTTTCAACCATACAGATGCTATGGCTTATGTTTCTACATTAGCTAGTAGATCACTTTGTCTCTGTTGTTTTTTGGCAGGAGAGATTAGTCTGAGTGGTAAAATATGTTTCTGTATTAATGCAAGTCTGAACAATTATCCGTTATCCTGGGTTTAACTAGAGTGGAGACCTGCAAGTACTAGATAAAAGTGTTCTTGTGAGGTGCTCAGAGGCATCTATTGTAGTCGTCGGTTATGCTGCTTTGAAAAGAAACAGCAAAACATAGAACATTCTTATTTCAGGTCTTCTCACTTCTAATGCTTTCACAAAATGAAAGACCATAAAAATATAGCATTAAGACTAGCAGAGTAATTCTTATCTTTTTCCACACTGAGGCTGCACTCCTGGGCTGTGCCTCGCACCACATGGATACCAGCTGGAGTGAATGGTACCCCAGCTCTGCCCCAGATTTGAGAAGAGCCTGCCGGCACTTTTAGCCTAGCACAAAAGGAAAGAAAAGGAGAAAAGGAAATAGAACCACAAGGCTAGAGAATAAGAGAGGCAGAGGAACCAGTGCATTAGAATGGTTGTTTGGCTTTTCAGTTCTGCGTAGACAAAAGAGAGAGGGAGAAGGAGAGTGAGAGAAAAAGAGTGGGAGGAAGAAAGATGGAGCGAGAAAGAGAGGGAGAGAGAGGGAGGTAGATGGATGGGCAGAGATGGAAAGAGGATGCACAGACCCCCCCCCGATCCCACAGGTGCTAACCTCAGGGGTCTCTGTCACGCCCGTCAGCTTAAACCCTTTCAGGGTCACCTGGTGGTAAGGGTCAGCACCTGAACTGTGAGAGGAATAGGAAGAAATTGGAAGGGCAGAAGAGAAGATACCAAAGCTGTCCCTCTCTCCCTGTCTCCCTCTGCCTTTCTGTCTTTCTCTTTAGCCAACTGAAAATGGCTTGTTCTCTCTATGTAGATTTCAGAAATCTCTTTGGTTCTGTCTATCTAGGCCACAGTAACATGAGCCCCAGCTGTATTCAAGAAATAAAGGTACTGCTTGATTGGGTCCTTATTACAGTGTAATTACATAGTAACAAGCATTTATTGTTAAACCTCAGTAATAACAGTCCGCAATTACTGCCAATTACAATGTGATCATGCAACACTGTTATAGGGACCCCTTAAAATTACAGTTCCCAAAATGAACAAGACACATTTTACCTACCTTTGTTAGACACTCGAAATGGACATATTATTCAGGTCAGTGTACATTTATTGCTATAACATCCCAGAAGTAGTGGTTCAGTGAATATAGAGGGAGTCATGGCATCATGGTGTTGCACTGTGTCTGTGTGCCCTGATGATCACACGCCCCCTTGTGGTAAAAGTGCTTGGGTGCGGAAAGGGCAATAAAAACATAACTACAGTGTAGATTTTCGTTCCAATATGATTAAATATTTATATGTATGTTTCTTCTCACTGTGCCAATGTGTCCGCCATCCTGTACCCACCCTGTCATAACTCCTCCTATAGTATGTAATGTAAACCTTGGTTCATTCAATGCAGATCAGTTGTGAAAAGTGATGTTGCTGTCTGTCCTAATTCGATTATCAAATTTTGCTTTACAGTTTGCATTTTCTTAGGCACATTTAGTGGGCTCACATTGTGGATGTGTTTTAGAACCCTATTTTGTAGTTGCTTGTCAACATCAGGGCACACCTCTATTGGTTGTTTGTCAGAACCCCTTATGAAAATGCCATTGTCAGGGTGTGGTACTCACAGCAATTGCACAAAAGTACATAAATCATTATCACAAAAGTGTATTTTTTTAAATATAAAATGTCCTCTTGAATCACTTAGATTAAAATATGCATGAATCTATTTGATAATAATTCTAATATTATTTTTGTTCAGATATTTATCATTTTCCGATAATTTCCACAAAATTCTCAGTAGTGCAACGCGGCCAAAAAAGTGTTCAAATTGTCTTTGCAAAAACTAGATTTTTTTTGCAGTTGTGTAACCTAGTATTTGTATAAATTCAACTCGTTCAGGAGGGCAAGAATTTTAAGTTGTTGAAGTTTTTTATTAGCAAGATTTGTTAAATTGAATGTGTTTATGTTAGTCTTCATATTTGGAAAACTCAACATCTCAACATCTCATATAAAATGTAAAGAAAAAATGTATTGTATTAGGCACAACATATAATTTAGTATATATTGTGTGATTTATTAAATTTTCCGCAAATTAAGATTCATTATGAGCATAAAACCCAAAGTGCTGTACCATGTGACAGTACGACTGACAATGACCTGTAAGTACTACAAACACCTAAAAGTGAGGAATTGACAGACAGCACAGCAAGTCCATTTCGTGTTTCTGCAGATGAACTTTTTCCAGCCAGTTTTACTGGAGAAAGGGGTTTTGTTAATAATAAACCGTCTTTGTCTGAACATTTTGCCTGGAAACGGATGGACATGTACTGGATGGGGTCACAGCCTCTCTGCTGTTCACTGACTAACAGGTCCCAATGGGAAGGCATTAGAAATCATTGACGAGGATAAAATCTAGGTACCAGTCTGCCAGCACTGTTAAGGGAATATGGATGTCACTGCCTGGCCTAGTTTTTTGGAAGGAGTCATTTTCATTTTCCAAACCAACAAGATTTGCCTTTGTAGCCACACAGACCTTTTCCTTGGGATTTTTTTGTTCACTGAGCCCTTTTTGTCTGTACACTAAATACAATGCACAACCACCAAAAAAACTTCAAACATTCCTTTCAGGTTTTCGTATATACAGATCCGGAAAAAATTTGGAGACCACTGCACCTTTTTCTTTCCTTTCCAAAAAAAGTCAAAAAGGAAGGTTTTGAGTGAGGAACAGAAGGGTTAAAATTAAGAGACCACTGCAAATTGAACACTTGTGTTCCTCACTCAAAACTTTCCTTTTCAACTTTTTTGGAAAGGAAAGAAAAATGTGCAGTGGTCTCTTAATTTATTCCGGAGCTGTATATGGCAACCTCAAATGGTTAAATGTCAGGTGATACATTCGCTATACTCTATAGAGACCCATCGTAAAGACAGCACAGTGCTAACCACTCTTCATGAAACAACTTCTGAAGATAGCTTGAAGAAACCGCCAATCATCACGGCTGCCTGACACACCCATCATCACTTTGGGAGTGACCCCATTATCACACAACAGTGAAACCAGAGAAGCCCTTAAAGTAGGCCATGAAGTATTCATCCTGCTGTGATACGCCTAGCAATATCAGGTATTGCCAGAGTTCACAGAATTCTCTAGGGTGGTAAAGCAATCTAGAGGAAAGGCAGTCTGGCCATTCCTTCCAGGAATTACAGCTGTTGTGTTTAGTGTTTACTCCAGGCAGGGTGACATGATTAAAATCTCACAGGCAATATTAGCAGAGATTGCTGAGCAGGCCTGACTTCACATATTTCACTCGGGTTTAATGGCAGTCCTTTGGTTTAATCTGCCAAAGAGCACCATCCACCATTTTATTAAAGAGCGTGAATATAAAAGGGATTGAGACAAATTAGTGGTTATGCTGTTTAGCAACTTAATTTTGAATCATATGGTTAGATGCCAGTTATAACTGTTAAAGAGCTTGTTAGCAATGATTCCATAAATTTTGTTTTTGTAATGAGCTCACTCCTGTTGTATTACTGTAGGCCTTTATTCTGAAATGCAATTGTATTTTTTAGACACTTTTAAGAGTTCATAACATCTCTACTTAACATAATTAAAATGTGGTGGCTATCTAGAGTAGTACTTATAATTTAAATCATTGATGATAGTAATACAAATTGCTCAAACAAAACCACCCATAATTGATAGTCGTTGACTATATAAAAAAAGGAAAACACAGTGTTCACTCTACTTTTTATAACACATTTACAATGTCACCATTTTTAAACTATTCTATGCAGTCTAAATGCACTCCCCCTAGACTTGACGATGCATACACGGTTATGCTTCATTATGTAGTGCCTGGATGATTACAGTACGCAGAGCTTCATAGAAACCAAACAACGTGCTCTCTTGAGTGTTTCACGTTCAAGATTAGTTTTGTGCTTCCGACGGAAACACTGGATTGGAGTTAATTGCTGCAGAAGCCGTAGTAGCTAAATATGGTCTGGTCTAACCACCTACGATACTTTGACACAGCAGTGTAGACTCCAGGGTACTTGGGATCGGCACAGCCCATCCCCCAGGAAACCACACCATAGATCCGACCTTCACACACCAGTGGGCCCCCAGAATCTCCCTAAAACAACAAATTCCTGGAGTTCAGAAACACAGACAGCCCTCTAGACAGTGCGCAATGGCAATCAACAGTTGGATCCATTCTTATACAGATATCATAAAGATCTAAGACTTGTTTCCCTCGACATACAGTTACGATCAGTACAACGTATGTACAAAACAGGCTATCATTACACGACCCGGCCCATGCAGTCAGAAATGACCCTAACGACCATAGCCTGGATCCGTACCTTGCACGCGTCCTTCCCCCCATTGCTGTAGCCTGCGCAGAGCATGTTAGATGTGATGTTCCCGTTGAAGGAGTCGCTGCTGTTGCACTGGGCTGTGGAGACGATGGGCAGTTTGACTGTGCGCAGAGTGGAGGGTATGTCTCCGCTAGAGCTGGTGAAGCCCCAACCTGATACACTGCACAACCGTCCCTCAGCCACAGAGGCCTCCTGACGGGGCAGTGGAGCGATTGACACATAGCTATTCAGGTACACTGGAGCTTTCAGCTGGAAAGAGATGAAGACAGACACGGGGGCGTGTGAGACAGGTTTGGATTGGGGGTGGCGGGACTGTACGTCCTGTACCAAGGCCTTCAAAGAGCCTCATGTAAAAAAACTATGAATACCAACATGACATTTCCTTTTTACAACAAAGTACATAGATAGTACCCTTATTTGGTCCTCTCTTTTACCTTTATAAGCATAATGTCTGCGTTGTTTGTAATCTTGTTGTACTGGGGGTGAGGTACCAAGAGCTGAGGTATGAAGAGCTGTTCTGTCCCTTCATACATGCTTAGGGAATAGTCTCCTGCTACTATCATCATTTGTTCCACTCTGTGAGGGAAACAGACACATTTCACTTACTGCCAACTAAATGTGGAGCCACCAGTGGCAGTAGACTAGGCCTCATTACACTATATGTGTTGACAAACCAACGGTAGCGGGAATGTTCATCAGTCCAATTCTTTTTTGTTTACTTCAATGCCACCCCTGGAGCATAACTTTAGCTCAACCAACACCATATTTATGGCAGAGTTTAATAAAGCAAACTTGTTTTACAAAGGTTGGTCAGCCAAGGGCTTTAATCACAAAATCTGTCCTAGTTTCCGTCTTTGTGTGTGTGTGTCAATATTTCTGACTTTTGGATAAATATCTTAAGTTAACTTCCTATCTGACCAAATGCTGCTGTGTTTTGGTGTCGGCACAGTACAAAATGCAAGTACGCTGATTCGTCTTTGAGTCCTGTGATGTCTGGGTCAGATTGCTGTGCCACAGAATCACGCACGGTGAGTTTGGTGTCCATAGCCTTTCGTGCTCTCAGCCTTGATTAGTTTCAGCTGGGACAATCTGATACGTCTCCATGTTCTCCTGGACCTGTTGATAAACGGCCAGGAGAACGCCGACACCTCCACACCGACACACACACACACACACACACCCACACACACAAACATACACATGAACACAAACACACACACACACACACACACACACATATACACATACACACACAGGTTTTTACAACCCCATTTCCAAAAATGTTGTGACGCTGCGTAAAATGCTAATAAAAACAGAATTCATTTATCCCTATATGTAATAGAAAATAGTACAAAGACAACATATCAAATGTTGACACTGAGAAATGTTATTGTTTTTGGAAAAATACAATTTATACATTTTGAACTTGATGCCAGCAACACGTTGTTTACCATTGTGTTGCATCACCTCTTCTTTAAATAATACTCTGGAATACTGGGAACTGAGAGACCAATTGCTGAAGTTTTGAAAGTGAAATGCATTCCCATTCTTGCTTAATATAGAATTTCAGCTGCTCAACAGTTCAGGGTCTCCTTTGTCGTATTTTTCGTTTCATAATGCGCCAAATGTTTTCAATGGGTGACATGTCTGGACTGCAGGCAGGCCAGTTTAGCACCCAGACTCTTTTACTACGGAGCCATGCTGTTGTAATATGTGCAGAATGTGGTTTGGCATTGTCTTGCTGAAATAAGCAAGGCCTTCCTTGAAAAATACATTGTCTGGATGGCAGCATATGTTGCTCCAAAACCTGTATTGTTCAGCATTAATGGTGCCTTCACAGATGTGCAATGTGCACTAATGCACCCCGATACCAGCACGGATGCTGAGTTTTGAACTGTGCACTGATGACAAGCCAGATGGTCCCTCTCCTCTTTAGTCCAGAGGACGCAGCGTCCATGATTCCCAAAAATAATTTCACATTTTGATTTGTCTGACCACAGGACAGTTTTCCACTTCACCTCAGTCCATTTTAAATGAGGTCGGGACCACAGAAGGCGGCGGCATTTCTAGATCTTGTTTATATTTGGTTTCTTTGCATGGTAGAGTTTTAACTTGTATTTGTGGATGCAGCGACGTACTGTGTTCACAGACAATGGTTTTCAGAAGTGTTCCTGAGCCCAAGCAGTGATGTCCAATACAGAATCATGTCTGTTTTTAATGCAGTGCCGCCTGAGGGCCTGAAGATCACGGCCATCCAATATTGGTTTTCGGCCCTGACCCTTGCATACAGAGATATCTCCGGATTCTCTGAATCTTTTAATGATATTATGTACTGTAGATGATGAGATCCCCAAACTCTTTGCAATTTTACGTTGAGAAACATTATTCTTAAATTGTTGCACTATTTGCCTGCACAGTCTTTCACAAAGTGGTGAACCCCTCCCCATATTTACTTCTGAAAGACTCTTCTTCCTCTCTGGGATGAATTTTTTGTGGGCCCCTGTCCCAGCTTTTCTGAAACGTGTTGCTGGCATCAAATTGAAAGTGGGCATATATTTTTCAAGAAACAATAAAATTTCTAATTTTCAATATTTGAAAAGTTGTCTTTGTACAATTTTCTATTGAATATAGGGTTTAAATGATTTGCACGTCATTGCATTCGGTTTCTCTTCACATTTTACACAGCGTCCCAACTGTTTTGGGAAACGGGATGGTATTACCACACTAAAGTAATTATTTTTACCAGCGGTGTCTGTGGGTATGTCACAAAATCAGGGGGGTAGAATAGGTTAAAAAAAAAAAAGCAAAAAAATTCCCTGACCTATTACACACTAAATTACAGATTAATCCTGTACATACAGTGTCCTAATCCATAGCGGATCTCTCTGGATTAGATCTCTGGATTAGAGCTATGGATTAGATTAGGTTTGCACGTCACAAAACAAGGAAAGGAAGATTATTTACCCAATGTTACAATGTGCTGCTGTCAGTACCCAGTATTTGTTTATCAAGGAGCCTCCACAGAAGTGCTGTCCTCTAATTGACTGTATCGATACAATGTATTTGATGGAATGGGGTGTAGGTGCATATCCTCCCACTATTCGTCCTTGGCCTGTGATAAAAACAAACAGAGCATGGGGACATATTGCCACAATCCCATATGGTAGTAACAGTTACTGCTGCAGCATGCAACACAAAATTACAATTTAATTGGTTCCTGCGGGGCACAGGGGCTCCACGTTTTAGAGATCAATAACATAATCCCAGGAGAGCACATAGTCACAGCAGTATCAACCAGGCATCACAGTAGACATCAAAGGGTGTGTCCTTCCATGTGGTTTTTGAGGCAAGACATGGTTTGAAGACAAGATTGAATTTGACGTTGATTCAATATTATCTACCAGGAAATACCGTTTCTGTTCTTTTTAAATATATCTATATCAATAAAGCAATCAAGATCATTTTAAAGCCCTTTTTACATAAGCAGGTGTCACAAAGTAGAGCAATAGGGTGTTGAAGCACATTGGCTGTGAAAAGTTGTCTGTTTACAAATGATGTTTAGGACAAGATAGGATAGGACATAGATATCCTATTGAATTGGTCTAATTCCTAGAATAGAAGTTATTACAGTTCAACTGCAGGCACTCGACACCTTTCTTACCAAAACTATTTTGCTCAGAACACTAAATTGTCACTGGCTGTAGCCCTTATTTGACAGTTTTCCATGAACTCCTCCCACCTTTTATAAATTATTAATTCGAAATGCTAAAAAGATAGCAAATGATTCAGGCTGCTCAGTTGATTGTTTGACAAATTCTAAATTCAGGAATTCTGTGACAAAAAGTATATATATACTTTTTTTTTTACTTTGGAGTGCCATAATGGGAAGAACACACATTCAGGTGAATGGGGAAGTAAGTCCAGACTTTGGACTGGTACTGTGAATCAACAAGAGACAAACTTTTCAATTTAGGATATTAGGAAGAAATTCAGAAAGTGGTGTTTTGTAAAAGCACTCAGTGACAACTGTTGATGTAAACAAGGCTTTATAAAATATATTTGATTGATTGAAGATATTATACAAAATACACACTACAAAAGAATGCTCAGCATGAAAAAGTCTGGACTTTGCAGGCTACCATGAAGAAACCACATCATTGGATCATCTCTTCTGGGACTGTCCATTGGTAGATTATTTCCAGAGCCAAGTCCATCAATGGCTGTCAAATCATAACATGTAGACAATACTGTTGGGGACCTAGGGTTCAGTCAGTAGAAAACATTGTGATCCTGGGTGACATCATTTCTTGGAGGGGGGTCAGTATCGGCAGACATGATGAAGGAAGGAACGTTTATACCCTCATGAGTCACCAGAGTAGAATTGAGGGATGTATCGAAAAGGAACCAATACTGGGAAATACGGGCTAAACTGTGGTCGGTGGAGTATTGAAGTTGGTACTGATTAGGTTAACTACTGACACTGTAGCAGTGAATGGTAGATGGCTAGAAATGGGTGTGTACATATAGATAGTTCTATTTTAGTTATTCCTTCAGCTATGAGGGGTGGGACAATATGCTTATGAACACAGAATCTTTAATGAATGGTTAGCGAAAACAAAATTTGAAATTATGCAAGATTGGGAATATAATTGGGAATTATATTGATATGATAGTTGAAGCTGTGTTAAAAGATTTGTTTTAAAGGTATTTTTTGTCATTTGATGCTTTACTAGGTAAAGCGGAGACAGATTCTAGCAGATTTACTGCTGATTCAAGCAGATTTACAGATTTCCTGAGATAAAAACACAATGTATACATAATCAGTATAACTCCTTAATCAATGAAGTTCAACAGTTCAGCAGAATTCTGGCCAATTGAGAAGTTGACATCTTTACTATTGTACATAGCTCTCACATAGCTGATTGTAGAAAAAATGCTTTTCACATTTAACAACTAATAACTACCTCAGTTACAGATTTTCTTCTCTGTGATGCACAAAAGCATCGAAGGAGCTGTGTAAAGATAGGCTTGTCCTGTTATTTATTTTATGCAGTGGTTACATTACTAAAAATAGGAACATGGTCAAATATGGGTCTATAAATTACATTAGAAACTGTTTTTAATACTTCCCAAATATAGGAAATATAATACTAATTTAATTTTGTAATTTTAATAAACGCATTTAATATAAGGAATGAGTACCATTCTAAATAAAATAAAATGATCCATCTTATGAATATTCTGAAATGCTTGTGTATATAAGCTTTAAACAAATCAATGGTTATCAGAAAATACTTTTGAGGGTTATTAAACTCCACCGCACAAATGACAGTGGAGTTAAACTTGCTGAAGTGGTTTGTCTCCTGGGCAATAATGGCATGTATGCATTGCATTCACTACAGTCTGGCCACCATTTTATCTGTTTGAATTGTCCCAGAGGAGAAAATGTTCTAGGACACACAAGTACAGAATAAAGTGCTAAACAATGTTAACACAAAGAAAACTCATGTTGGAACACTATAGACCAGCCCGGACCTGAGATCTTGCTAAGGGATGAAAGCCTGTGCTCCATTACACTCCTGGCTATTGATCCGTTCCCATGCTATTATTAACCAGTTCAACATGAGAAGAGCAGAAAAGGTAACCCCATACAATATTACCTGGCTGAAACGTATACTTCGTCAACATCATGCAACACAACAACGAAAGTCATCCAAATCTCAGGAGGATGGAACGACAAATGGAATGGACTATTAGGCCTCCACTGTTAGGGGACATAGCATGGAACTAACGTGTATGCATCTATTTCCTTTTTTGCAGTGGTGCGTGATAGAGTTTGTTATTTGAACACTAAGTTAAATATTCGATGAGGGGTGTTGACGTCAACCATCTGCATTCAATGTAGAGTAAGACGCTATGCTAGCCTCATGCATATTCAGAAACAGTATCACATTTCAACAGGGAAAACTCTGAAATAGTGTATTTTATCAGAATGATGGAATGTTATGTCCATCCCACTTCTATCAGAACAGCTTAACAATCCAGCAATATTCTACTTTCATTTTGATCATAAGCCTTGACGTTTTGCTTTTTAATTAATTACAATTATTGTGGACAGAATTTGAGGTTGAACAATCCGTGGGACTGACTGGAGAACAGGGTTTGTCTGACTGGTTAGTATTCTGCCATGATTAAAAATTACTGCATCCATTTTTGCAGGAAAAAGTTGAGCAATGAGTGTTTAGTCTGACACAGACCTCAGACACAGGGCCAGTTCTCGGCATAAGCAACATAAGTGGTCATTTAAGGCCCCCAACCATTAGGGGGCTTCCGACCCACTAGGGAGCCCCCCGACCGATAGGGGAGAGGGGGCCCCAAATAAAATTTTGCTTAGAGCCCCAAAAAAGCAAGATCCGGCACCGCTCAGACTCAGTAACTTGATTTAATTTCCCTTTTAAATATTTTGATCTTTTGGTTTCTCCTTTATTGGGATTCCTAATAACTAACCAATCTAATTACACAATACATATTACTGGTTAAAAATGACATAGGAAAATAAATAATCAATAAGATTGTCCCAAGGGGTATGGTCTGGTTAGAGCAGATACAGAGTATTGGAGAAAAGAAACTGTCAAAGCTTATAATAAATCTGAGAGCCGAACACGTTCAAGCATGGTAGAAATGTATATACAACCCTTTCTACTTGTTAAAATTGTTTTTCATATCAATACTAAAATCAGTATTCAAGGGAATACTCTTCCACACACAGACACTTTTTAGAGAAAATTTACTAAAAAAGAATGTAACATTTACTTACAGCTTACAGTGAGGAGTTCCAATAGTATACATAATAAAACAAATAGCAGGTCCATGTTGAAAAGGTGAAAGCCAGACCAGAGTGAGACATTTAACTGTAGGTGCTACACTACTCCAATCTTATGGGGAACGTATCTGGAATCTCATCAGCATTCTCAGGTTTCTTCATTCTGATTTCTGTTTCCATGACTGCCCTGTTGCAACAATATATAACACAAAATAAAGCCTACACTCCCTGGCATAACCTGCCTTGTGACCTTATTCTGTGATCTTTTTCATTTATACTGGCCTTATTTATTGCTTTACCATTCATTCTATATCATTCATGCAATAGTTAAAATACATAAGATACTGAAGATTAGGCCTAAGACAATGTGATGAAAAAAAAACTATATATCTGCCCTTTTACCTAACTATAGGTAAAAGGGTTAACTAAAATTTACTTACAGATATAGAAAACTAGATCAGTGGTCCATACAGGAGGTTTGCATCATTCTAACATTCTGATTCAACCTATTACAAAGATTTCATTTATTTATTTTTAACTACACACTGATGGAATTAAATCCTAATATAATACACTCTCCAAGCTCAAATAGAATCCTCACTGGTGAGAGTTTTTATACCCAAAGTACTACTGATACATGAGAAATGAACTTTACCAATGTGCTTGAGAAATTAACTGCACCGATGTATATGAGAAATGGGGAACCTTAATGTCTTATAAATGAAAAAAAGATTGACGAGTGAAGGTCCTCAGCTCTTCATCATTGATGTGCCTTTCCTTATTGATCTCTGCAGTCCAGAGTGATTGATAGGTTTGACTGAACAGAGGCTGGCTTGTCCGGCCTTGGGTCTAGCCCAGTACATATCTTCCCAACATGCCTGGCTCGGACATCATTAAAAATGGAGCACCAGAGCTCTGACAGGACACAGCAGTGCCAGTGCAGGCAACCCACTCTTATCTATGTCACTCTCCCTCTATCTTTCTGTCCCTTTTTGTCCCTCCGCCCCTTTCTCTCACCAGTGCCGTCTTAGCCTGGTTGACCTCGTGACCTCATCCAGCTAACGGCCCTCTGTGAGTCTGACAACGTCTAACACAACAACCTCCCACCCTTGTGTGTTCATTCCATGGGCACTGACCAAAGCTTTTTTCCATGTGATGCACTCCTCCCCCGCTCCAATACTATCTTCAGCCAACGCAGCCAGTCGACCGTTGCCCTAATTTCATGTCCTTGGGGTCAAGGATAATTGAGGTTCATTCCATTTTACACCAGTTGTTTCAAGAAGTCACTTTGCAACGCTATGAACTAACAACAAACCAAAAATACACAATATACATGTACACAATAGCAAAACCACATAGTAAATCATACAATAGAAATACAATAAATTATATCAAATACCGTTCTGTCTGTGTGTCTCACAGTCTTTATTGTGCTACTTGGCGTAGTTTTATCATTTAAAAAACATACTGTATATACTGTGATGTTATTGACAGCCTGAGTTACCTGAAGTGAGACAGGGTCATGTGGTCATTGCTCTGTAGTGTGGCCCTTCCAGCCTCCGGGTGACTGTGAAGACTGCTCTGGTGTCATGTCTTGTGAGGTAATAATCCGTATCCAAGCTGTGTTTTAACTATTTAAACAGACAGTTGATAACTTTAATAATCTTTACATTTAAATGAACTGAAAAAAATAAAAAGTGTCATTGTCCGTGGCATATTTCAGATTAAAACAATTCAATAACAATCTAACAATACTATGACAGGTTGACATAAAGTAAAACTAGATCAACAGCTACAACAATAACTGGGCAACTAGGTATTCTGATTCACACAACTTGTTTGGTGAAATAACCTAACAATAACTAATCATAACCAGATGGTAATTAAAAGGAAGAGGGAGAGAAAGAGTCAGGTTAATGAAAGACTGATTTAACTATCCCTCAGCCAACATTGTTGCAGAGGTTGCCTTGCTAGTTAGTTAGAGCCAGGATGTCATCTCAGCAGAGACTAGCAAAAACAACAAAGTGATACATATTTCTAATAATAGCTTCTTGCCAATGGCCAATATTAAACATGAGAAAGCTGGTTAGTTTTGCCAGCTATGATTACACATTTGACAACAACTCAGAGAGCAAAACATTTCTGCATGCTTGCTATTTTCCACCTTCCTCATGCCCCAGTCTAGATCCCTACTGCCTGTAGTGGAATGACATTTGCCTCAGAAGAAGTCATTCACCTCTCATGTGAGACAGTGGCCATTATATACAAGCTATATCTCTACCACTTTGTCTGCCAAGTGTCTGCCACTTGGCACAATCCAGAGGACGGTTATCAGCCAATGGCAAGCCATCTCGTTAGTTCATTTGCAAGACAATAGCAAGGAATTTCAGTAATCTCAAATTCAATCTGCTATGAATGCCAGCCAGAGGATGCAAGTTGTTTGTAATTTATATTTATAATTGATATTGTAATTTATATATTTATATATATCCTGAAAATATTTTGCTAGGTGCGAAGATTGGCTCTGAAGACTTTCAGATAGTTTGTCTTACTAGAAGACGTGTAAAAGTACTGGATACATCTGGGGGAGGTTTGAGAGGGGATACCTATTAATATGTTGTACACCATGTGAATTGTATATTTGTAGCTACTGCATCTCACTTAATTAACTTTAAAGTAAACTTATGAGCATTGAATTTTGGACACTTTTAGGATTCATATGTACTGACATATAGATGTTTTTAACTATAGCAATATTTTTAAAGTCATTTTTTGGTCAGTTCATTCCTAGGTTTGGTCATTTTTTCAACAAAAAAGTAAGTAAAGTAAAAGCTACTTTTAGCTTTTTAACTGAGATACAACTAATATGTTGGCCACAACAGAACACCCATGAGAATGATGTGTTGCATAACTTATTTACCAAATCTGAATATGTGAAAAATATTGTAAACATACAATTTATAATTGCCAACTGCGTAACATACACTATTCAGTAATGTGACGCACTCTAACCTCAATAGACAAAAATAAAAGCGTGTCCTAAATTTTAAATTTTCTGGAATAGTATTATTCGAACACAGAGGCCTAAGTACAAAATAAAGTCATAAATGCCTGTCTGCCCTTGAGCCGCCTTAACAGCCATCAATTCATCACAGTCTTCGGTTAGATGATAAGAGATCCTTGAAAGCAAACAGTCAGTTACATAATTACAAACGGTACGTGGTTGGGAAATATTCATTTGTGATGTTGCCATAGCAGAGATGAGTCCTAGGAGTTTTGTACGGTCCTTGTGTCAATTTGCTTCATCTTATAATAACTACAGTATATTCCCAGTACAACTCTTCTGTGTATTGGAGGTCAGCAGTAGTTTGCTCGTGTCTGTTAGGAACTGTTCAATCTGTGTGTGAAATGTCGAATCAGGGATGAGATCTGACAACAATGTAAAAGGTTTATCACCATGACACTGTAACTAAACACTACAGCAGCTGTACTCAACAGAGGGGTAAAGGCCCCCAAGAGGGCCTCAGAGAGCTACCACGTGGGCCATGAGATGAAGAAAAATCATGATAATAAAAAATTATTTGACATTCATATTTATTCTGTTAGATATTTTAAAACACTGATGCTCAAACTCAAATTATTTGTTAGGTGACATTGGTTGTATTATATTTATAATTTAAAAAAAAATTAAAAACGAAATATGTTGCTTGCATAAGTATTTAACACTTAAACACTATTAAGCACATTAATATTTGGTGGAGCCACCTTTTGCTGCAATAACAGCTTTAAGTCTATGGGGTAGTTTTGTTACAGTTTTGCAATCGCAGATTGATTGTGCCCCATTATTGGCAGATTTGCTCCAGATTGGTTGGACGACAATGGTTGACAGCAATTTTTAGTGCCACAGATACTCAATGGGATTTAAATTGGGACGCGCGCGGGCGCGTCAATGAAAAACATTTTTATTCATTGCTCCGTAACTGTAGAAGTTAGATGCTTCATTCTTCTTCCACGTTAATAGGGTTATTTTGCTGCAAATAACAACGTCTCGTTTGTGTACTTTCGTCAACCAGAAGCCCCACAATCGCGATCACAGCACCTCTATTTGATGCGCCGGCGCGTCCAGGTCACACATTTTTATTTATTGCTCCATAACTGTAGAAGTCAGAGGCTTCATTTCTTTTCTACGGGAACAACGACATTCCGCTACAAACAATAACGTCTCGTTTGCGTACTTTTGTAAACCAGAAGCCCCGCAATCGTGAACACAAATATCATCTATAGTCCTTCAGGATTTCAGCAGCAGCCCCAACTAATGTCAGCGTCCTGTGAGCAACATTAAAGAAACACTTCCGGGTCACGAAAATTTGGATTTGCAATTATTGTTGGCATTTTAGTCCGCCCATCCCATTGGCCACAATGTAACTCAATGGATATGAAATACATATTGACTCATACAGAAAAAACTATTCTATACGCCGCAGTGAATGTATTGTAGGAAATGTTCAGGAGACTCTATAGAGTAAATATATGCAAAAAAATCAAGGGGCGCTGTGTATTTGCAAATGTTGCTGGCATTTAACTCCACCCATACCATTGGCCACAATGTAACTCAGTGTATATGAAATACATATTGACTCATACAGGAAAAACTGTTCCATACGCCGCAGTGAATGTTTGTAGGAAATGTTCAGGAGACTCTATAGAGTGATTATATGCAAAAACAAATCAAGGGGCACTGTGTATTTACAATTGTTGCTGGCATTTTACTCCACTCATCCTATTGGCCACAATGTAACTCAATGTATATGAAATACATATTGACTCCTACAGAAAAAACTATTCTATACACTGCAATGTATTGTCTCTGACTCTGGGCCGTGGTCTCCGACTCCATGAGTCTGTAGCTATCCCTACTGCCGCCGTCGGGGTGGCTGGCGTGTGTGGGAGCCTGGGCAGGGTTCTGTTGGGCGAGGAGGAGTATTCCGCTCGCCCCACTAAGGTATTAGGCCAGTTGTACTCGACTGCGCCGCCTGCTGGTGCCTCTATCTCCATGGTTACGGCTGTAACCAATAGGGAGATGGACAGCTCGGCCCAGGTGGCGCATGCGTCTTCCTCTCCCTTTCGGGTTGGCCCCACCTTGGGCGGGGTGGCTGTTTGCGGACGGCCCCCCCACGGCGGTCGGGGCTGCGGAAGCGTACAGTCAATGGCTGGCCACAGATCCCCAGCTGCGCGCTCGAACGCTCTCTCTGTTCTACTCAGAGTGGCGTCGTCTGTGCACACTCCCGGGCTGGTTGGACAAGACACTGAGGAAGGGTTATGCGCTGCAGTTTCACTGCCCGCCTCCCCCGTTCTCAGGGGTTGTGGAGACGGTAATGGTATCTCCAGTGAAGGTCGCTGCCCTGCAGGGGGAGATTGCGGACCTTCTGGAAAAGGAGGCTGTGTCTCTGGTCCCGTTGGAGCAGAGGGAGAAGGGGCTGTACTCCCCTTACTTCCTGGTGCCCAAGAAAACGGGAGGCATGAGGCCAATTCTCGACCTGCACATTTTGAACAAATGCATGTCGTAGAGGCCATTTCGCATGCTCACGACGAAACGTCTCTTGAAGTGCGTGCACCCCGGGGATTTTTGCGTCAGCATCGATTTGAAGGACGCTTACTTCCATGTCCCAATACTACCTCGCCACAGGAAGTTCCCGCGGTTTGCCTTTCAGGACCAGGCGTACGAGTACACGCGGATTCCATTCAGATATGCGTTGGCCCCCCGCACTTTCACCAAGTGCGTGGTGGCGGCGTTGGGACCGCTGAGGTGTCACGGGGTCAGAGTTCTGGCCTACCTGGACGACCTTATGGTTCTGGCGCACTCGGCGGAACAGGCCCGGGTTCACACATTCAGGTTGGTGGCTCAGCTCATTCGCTTGCTCTTCGCGGTGAACTGGAAAAAGAGCGCTCCTCAGCCCAATCAACTGGTGGTGTTTCTGGGGCTCCAGTTATCCACAGTGTCTATGAGGGCGCGCGTGTCCGAGGCGCAGAGAGAGGCTACTCTGCAGGCCCTGGACCATGTCCAGCCGTTGCGTATGGTGTCGGTGTTCTCAGTAATGTCGCTACTGGGCTTGATGTCATCAGCCCACACGGTGGTTCCGCTGGGCCTGC
Organism: Esox masquinongy; assembly: GCA_016801175.1. Taxonomy (NCBI): domain Eukaryota; kingdom Metazoa; phylum Chordata; class Actinopteri; order Esociformes; family Esocidae; genus Esox; species Esox masquinongy. The sequence goes on from JACXGI010004142.1 coordinate 35,066, forward strand.
TGCGCATGTGGGGCCTACAGCGCTGGTTCGCACGTCTCCAGTTGGATCCTGTGCGTCACCGGTGGCGGTTGATCAAGGTCCCGAGCTCTCTGGAGTCGGACCTCGCGTACTGGAGGGACCCACACAGTCTCCTATGTAGGGTTCCCATGGGCAGAGTGTCGGTTCGGGTCCGGGTCTTTACGGACGCATCCCTGACGGGCTGGGGTGGGACGTGTCGATCGTACTCAGAGGGGTGTGGTCTCCATCGGAGCACCACAACAACTGGCTGGAGTTGGGCACGATCAGGCGCGTGCTGCTGCACTCCGCGCCGACCCAGCGGGGTCGGGACATGTTGGTATGGTCAGACAATCGCACGGCGGTTGCGTACGTAAACAGGCAGGGCGGGTCAGGTCTCTGCCCCTCCACCTGTTGGCGGTGCAGATCTGGGAATGGGCACAGGTGCACCTCAGGTCTCTGAGGGCTCTTCACATTCCCGGAGAGCTCAATGTGGGCGCAGACTTGCAGACGAGTGGCGTCTTCATCCCGACATTGTAGTCGAGGTCTGGAGACATTTCGGGAAGGCACAGGAGGATCTGTTCGGGACGTGCAGGACAGGCCACCGTTGGATGTGGATGCGCTGGCTCACCGGCCGAGGCCGAGAGTACGCGTTTCCCCCTCTCCAGTGTATTCTCCCTGTCATGTCTCTGTTGCGGTCGGAGGGGCTGTCGCTCATCCTGATCGCCCCTTTTCGCCCGGGTGCCCTGTGGTTTGCAGAGGCAGCTCAGATGGCGGTGGGACCGCCATGGCCGATCCCTTACCGCCACGGGGCGTTGACACAGGAGAACGGCTCGATCGGGGTGTTCTCTGTGTTGGGCCAGCCGTTACGGGCCTGGCTCCTGAGAGGGCCAGGCTGCTGTGGCGAGGTCGGACCGAGAAGGTCGTCGCGACCATTCAGGGTGCGAGAGCGGCCTCCACGTCGGCTAGCTATACTAGTCGTTGGAGGATCTTTGCCCGCTGGTGCGAGGACACGGGGGTTGACCCCCTTTGTTGTCACGTAGGCAGTGTCCTGTCGTTCCTGCAATGTCTGTTTGATCAGCAAAGATCTCCTGGCACACTCAAGGTGTACGCATGTGAGATCTCGGCGTGTCATGAAGGGTTCAATGGTGTGTCTGTCTTTAGTCATCCATTGGTGAAACAGTTTCTGGCCGAGTCCTGCCGTCTCTCGCTGGTGGCTCGGCGGACGTTGCCACAGAGGGATTTGGCTTTGGTTCTGGAGGCGCTGTGCGACGCGCCGTTCTAACCTATTGATCAGATACCGTTGAGGATGCTGTCCCCTAAGACGGCACTCTTGTTGGCTCTGACGTCTGCTAAGCAGGTCAATGACCTTTGTGCACTGTTAACACAGCCTGGCTGTCTCGCCATCAACGGCGATGGCAACAGGGCTGTGTTGCTCGCTAACCCGGCCTTTCTGCCTAAGGTGATCAAGTCGTCGTTTAGTTTCATGAAGATGGTATTATGGGCGTTTTCTCCCCCTCCCCATACGGGAGCGAGGGAGGAGAGGTTGCATCGTCTGTGCCCGGTGTGCGTTTTGGCACACTATGTGCAGCGCACGGCTGCGATGCGAACCGCGCCCCAGCTCTTTGTGTGTCACGGAGGCCCCAAGGTGGGCCAGCCGTTGTTGAAACAGCGTCTGTCTCACTGATTGTGTGAGGCGATTGATCTGGCCTATGTGTCACGTGGCACTCCGGCGCCTAGGGGGTTTGGGGCACACTCCACACGTGGGGTGGCGGCCTCGGCCGCCCTGTTCAGGGGCGTGGCGGTGGAGGACATTTGCGCTGCGGCGTCTTGGGGGACGCCTTCGCCTTTTGTCTGGTTTTACTTGCGTGACATGGCTGCGGGTACGCTGGCTCAGTCTGTGCTCAGTGTGTCTGAAGCTGTAGTGTGAGTTATGTCCGTTGAGCGGCTGGGACGGTGCATTTGACATGGTTCCGTCCAGTGCTCTGGTTTGCCGGTGCGGCTTTTTGGTCGGACACTCGCATTTTGTGTGCTTGAGCGTCTGCTTGTGCGCCGAGTCCGGGTCTCGGCTTGATTTTTGGGCTGGCCTCAGACGCTCCGATTCAGTTTTTACTGATTGAGGAGGAACCGGATGGGTTGGTGCCATGTGTGCATTAGTTTGGGGCTGTTTATCAGTGCGCAAACGTATGTGCCAATGGTTGAGCGGGATGGAAGCGGCTTGGTTGGTATTCTGTGCCTGAGCCATCTGAGGGCTCGCTCGCTTTGCCCTAAACCAATAGGAGTGAAGCCCCTATGGGCAAAGCTTCACGAAGTAGAATGATAGTTACTTTCGTAACTCCAGTTCTGAGTGGAGCGTCACCCATAGGGTTCATGCCCTGACTGGTCTCTGACTGCTTTTCTCGTGAAGAAAGGTATGTCGGGAGACTGAGCAGAGTGTGAGACCCTCTTTTATAGCCATGGGGCAGATGGCCATGAGAGGTGTGATTTGCATATTTAAATTTTCAGTGACCGCCTATTGGCAGAGTGGTAAACCAGCAACAATTGCAAATACACAGTGCCCCTTGATTTCTTTGCATATATTTACTCTATAGAGTCTCCTGAACATTTCCTACAATACATTCACTGCGGCATATAGAATAGTATTTTCTGTATGAGTCAATATGTATTTCATATACATTGTGGCCAATGGTATGTGCGGAGTAAAATGCCAGCAACAATTGCAAATACACAGTGCCCCTTGATTTCTTTGCATATATTTAATCTATAGAGTCTCCTGAACATTTCCTACTATACATTCACTGCGGCGTATAGAATAGTATTTTCTGTATGAGTCAATATGTATTTCATATCCATTGAGTTACATTGTGGCCAATGGGATGGGCGGACTAAAATGCCAGCAACAATTGCAAATACACAGTGCCCCTTGATTTTTTGCATATAATCACTCTATATACTCTCCTGAACATTTCCTACATTACATTCACTGCGGTGTATCGAATAGTTTTTTCTGTACAGGGCAATATGTATTTCATATCCTTTGAGTTACATTGTGGCCAATAGGATGTAGGATGGGTGGACTAAAATGCCAGCAACAATTGCAAATACACAGTGCCTCTTGATTTGTTTGCATATAATTACTCTATCCATTCTCCTGAACATTTCCTACAATACATTTTTACAATATACACTAAGCAAAGTGGCAAAATCGATATATTAATATTATTAAAATCGCGTTTAACCGCGGACTTTTATTTTGAAGGCAAAATCCGAAAACCGGAAGTCTTATTGTTGCTACGGAATCTCTAATGTTGCCAGCATGACGCTACTCTAACTAATTATACTTGATTTATTTTCTGTTGTTTAGAAGTCTACAATACATAAACCAATCTAATGCGAAGTCTATCCATGTCACCCCCCTCCCCAAAAGTGAAAGAAAGAGCGAGCGCGCCAGGGGGAGAGGCGCGTGTCGCATTTACTATGCTCCCAATGAAGACATTATGCACTTGGATTGGATTGAAGACGAATTCAGTTGCTACAAGCAATTGTTTTGAGAAAAAATAAATGGCCAAACGGCGAAAGAAGTGGAATAAATGATTATGGAGAGCGAGGATAGTGAAAATGGGTCTCACCATTCAGACGATGAAAAGTATCTGGACGGAATCGACCTATTTGTAAAATAGGGTAGGTGTAGCCTAAATGCTATTCTATGATAATGTTTATTATTATTTTGCATTGTTTTAGTGGAATTACTAGGTCTATATGATAAGTTGATATAACGGTACGGTAGCCAGTGGTCAAATGTGCGCCTATGCTGTGATGTGTAGAGTGTCACTGTGGATATAACCATCCAAAGGAAGACTGGACACATCCCTGTTCTAATCTCCACCTCTTCCAGATATGGCACATGTAGGGAATTCCAGAGGAAATAAAGGCACCCCTTATTCAAGACACCCCATTATTTTTTTTTCCTGAGTTAAAAAAAAGGGAATGCCATCTAGTGGTGGCTTTTGGAAGTACAATATGACAGAATAAGGTCAGTGATCCCATATGGGCATTTTCAATGATTTTCAGAATGTTTGAGAAAAAAATGGATGTGGACAAGAGTAAAGAAAAATGCCAGGTTCATTTTATAATTTTATAAATTCAAAACCATTCAACTTGTACTTATTCTGAACCCCTGGGGGTATCCAAATGTAATGTAAAACAGGCTACCTATTATATTTTACTATTTTATTTCAATATAAAACCAAAATATGTGCATTTTTCTGACTATTTCACATTATTACTCATGTAAGTGTCTCAAAAAATGTGTTTTCAATACATCCTTCATGTAGCTGAGGGTCTGCAGAATCCCAGAATATAAAGCACTTCCTTCTACTATAAAGGATGACCATTTTAGAAGCCAAAATGTCAAAGTAGTGACAGGCGGATTAAAAACCATAGACCTCAGAGGGTTAACAATGTTTTTCTTGAACCACTCCAATGTTGCTTTGACCTTTCGCTTGGGATTATTGTCCTGCTGACACTGTCCTGCTCCCAAGCTAAGGTTTTTAAGTGGACTGAAGGAGGTTATCTTGTCAGGTTTTCCCTGTGTTTTCCTTATATTTTAACAAGATGCCCAGTCCCTGCTTATGATAGGCATCGCCACAGCATGATGCTATGACCACCATACTTAACTGTAGTGATGGTTTGTCTTGAAGCATTAAGTTTAAGACCAGAAATCTGTCTTGGTCTCATTAGAACTGCATCTACTCTCATGTTTTCTGGGAAATTCCACAAGTTCTTTTAGGTGTTACTTTTTGAGTAGCAGCTATTTTCTTGACACTCCTCCATTCAGGACATTGTAATGCAGAGCTCTTGATATGGTTGACCAGTGCACCATCACTCCACTCCTACATTATCTCTAGAGCAGGGATACTAGTGTTATTTTGAGAAGGTCCAATCCCCTATTTGGTGTTATGATAATGGTGGTAGGGAGCGTTCTCTAACACTTACATTCTTTCGTCTTGCCATATAAATCCAAAATCAAGGTCAACTGGTCAGCATTTTTATACATGCCACAGAGCATGATGGGATGTAAATTGTATAATTGTATCATGCAGTACATCTGTAGGGAAGCATCTGCATTCATTATGTTCCCCCTCTCATTTATTCAGGTTTTTCCTTTAATTTGTCACCCGTCTGTATATAGAACAAGGGTATAAAATTGTCACCGTAAATGTCGAAAATGTACCAAACAGATGGGTCAAATTATTTCAGACTGCTGTTTAACTATGCTTTCTTTTCAGTTAAATGGCATATTACAGACCCACCCTCAGCCATCAAAATCCCCGCTTCATTTTCTGTCACCTTACTTCCACAAAATGTAGACCCAGGCCAGTAATGGGGGAGCAATGCCGCCTAGTCTGGAAGAGGCAGTTATTACAGTTGTACATGTGAAACACAGAGATGAGGTAGGGTCATATATTGAAGGATTTTTCTCCTCAACACAGATGAAAACATTAATAAGTGGATGACATTCTCCTCGATTTAATTAACTGTCAATCAAGTGACCCCAGAACATACGGCTCCGGAAAAAATTAAGAGACCACTGCACCTTTTTCTTTCCTTTCCAAAAAAGTCAAAAAGGAAGGTTTTGAGTGAGGAACAGAAGGGTTAAAATTAAGAGACCACTGCAAATGGAACGTTTCTGTTCCTCACTCAAATCTTTCCTTTTCAATTTGTTTGGAAAGGAAGAAAAAGGTGCCCCGGTCTCTTCATTTTCCCGGAGCTGTATACATTTCAATGCTGTTTTTACAGAATAACAGAAATACAATCCATCGTTCAATTTTCACATAAAAAACATAGAAAGACCCCATTTGAATTCTCCTTCAAAGAGCATCCGGCAAATCAATTCAGAATTGACAACAATCATGTCTACAATCATTCCAATTTACTACTATTGGCACAATAAACTGATGCACTCTTATTCTGTTCATGTGTTGGACATTACTGCAGAGAGGTGTCCAATTTCCAGCCATCTCCGCTCAACAGTAAGTCCCAAGGTGCAATAAAGAAATGGCTTAGAAAAGGAGAGAATGGAAGAAGAAACAATGCTTTGTCATGTACTAGGTCAGGCCCTGTCTTGTGTTTTTGGATAGCCCGTCTCATGTTGACACTGCTTGATGGGGCATACTGTAACAAAGCAGAAGACAGGTAAATGACACAATTATAAAAGGTGAGATATGACATCTCTGGAATCACCAGTTTGACTTGTCCAGAAGGTTGTGCATTGAAGAGTTGTGGCTGTTGGTGAGTGGCAAAACTGTGATGCTTTTTGTGATACATATTGGGTTTATTGGGCATACTTTTACGTTAACATTGTATTTTTTTAAATCCTTGATGACTTGCGTCGAGTCAAAAACAAAAACTCCCCTGGGCATTTTATAAGACAGCAATATTCCGAAATAGGTTGACTACACTAAATGCCTGTCTTAGCGTCAACTGATAACTGTAAGGTAATATTTTGCCTGGATTCAACCTAAGATAAAGTCTGTCATTCATGGCCATCTCAACCAGAGGTCCTCATTGTCAGCATGCTAGGATTCTTCTTGTGTAATAATTGCGGAGTTGTGGATATCAGAAACAATATTTGATCTACTGAAGTTTTTAGGAGTACTAGGACAGTTTGTTTACTTTTAAATACTTATGTCAAGCTACTTTCTCAAATTATAACAAAGACCACACCAGCTGTGTTAAGTTGCATTGCTGGTCCTAGCTTCACAGCAGTATCTGTCAAGAGATATTTTTTGGTTAATTGAAAGACTGACAACACAATGGGGCTACCCTTGTATTAAATAGCTAGACTACTAGTCCTTTAGGCCAACACTCACTACTTTTTAGTTTGATCAGATGCTTGATTTCTCTCGCTAGCATTGTACTAACTACACTGACTATCAGCACACTCTACAATCACTATACTTTTCTCTTTGTTCTTGGTATAGCTTTCACAATAGTGGCTTATGTGCTTGTTGCAATACACTGACATTCATGTCATTTAACAGATATTCCCATTCAGAGCTAATTACAGTTGAGTGTACCTACAATTTCAAATATTTTTTTCATACTTGTTTTTTCTTCTTCGGAATCAAACCCTCAACCCTGGCATTGAAAGCAGTATCCTCTACCTGTCTGGCAGACTTGGATATAATGGCAGCCCAGTCTCAGGGAGACTACAAAGCCCCAGTTAAAGTCTCAGGACTGAGGCTAATGGTGGGGGAAGTACCCCTGTGCAACAATCACATCCGGGTTCTGCTCAGCTGGGACACCCCGATGACAACCACACACACATGCCAAAAGTACACTGACTACACGTCCAGCACAGCCTCTTCTCAAAGTTGGAGGATGGCACATCTGTGCTTCTTGAACCCTTCCTTTCAATCAGCAACTCCTTTCTAAATGTCTACTCATGAGGAAGACGGAGGAAGCCCTCAATGCCAGCTCTTCCTCGAGTCGCCAAGGAAGGAAGACAAACAAGGAAGACAAACAGTCACCGTTACGGTGATTACAGTGCCTGCTTTGTGAGAGGGTTGAAGTCCAACCAAATAAAGAGTTGTTAGTTGCCCACACAGAGAACAAAATTCTTAGGATTCAGTCTCTTATCAGGCAATGCTATTGAACAGCATTGCACAATCATGTCCTTCCAACTTGTTTCTCTCCCTCTTCCAGAGACAGCACTCAGGTCACGTTCAGAAGATCTGAGGGCTGGGTTTGATGGCGTCCAACATGTCATTCCTCAAATGGTGAAACCGATCTGAGAGAGATAGGTCTTCACTTTGCATGAAAATGTGCACAGCCAGTGTTCTTTGAGATTTAAGGAGACAAACCAATGGAGGTGGACACACTGTCACACTTGGCCAATTTCTCCTATAAGCCTTGTATTCCTCACTCATGTCAGTATGGGACCATGCCTTCTGGGCCTTTTGAGGGGTGGCCGTGACCGAAAGCGTGCTTATTACCAATGTTCTGTATCTTACATTTTACGCTTAATGCAAGATCTTTTGGACGGACGGAGGTCTTTCTCCAGTGTAAAGCTCCACCTAGCCACAATCTAAGTGTGCCTTACACTGAAGGCTTCAACAATAACACGGTGGGTCAACACCCCTTGTTTGGCTACTTCATGAATGGTGATATGCACTTGCGTCCAGTATCAGTCCCATATCGCCAATGAAATCTTGTTTTTAGGTGAAGTCAACATGACTCAGCTAATACGATCAGCAGTGCTGCTCCACCTGGTCCTCTCAGTCAGAGGTGAGTCATAACAGATCACTTATCTACACTTGGAGAATGACAAAAATGTGTAGGCTGTATTATAGATTATAGATTTTATATATATATATATATATACAGTATATAGGATTTCATAGGTGGTTCGTGTTCTGCAAACAGTAGGCCTGTAAATTTACTTTTAATTTAAGAATTACTGAATAATATTGGTCAGTTAAATCCGGATATTGAGTACAGTGAAAGGCATGAATGCGTAACTCCGTGGACCTGTTTGTGTGCGGGGCTGTAATCTAAGTCCATCTGTGTAAGCCTGGCAATGAACACGCATTTTGACAGCGTTATGTCATTTATCTGACACTCTTATCCAGAGCAAGTTACAAGAGCAATCAGGGCTCAGTGGCTTGATAAAGGGCAAAACAACAGATGTGCTACATCGGCTTTGACTAGCGACTTCTCCATTACTGGCCCAGCACCCTAAAGCGTATCTCCCACCATGGGTGTCAGGTCTTTTCAGAAAAGGCATGTATGACCTTTGAATTCCCTATCGTCCATTTTCATTGTACAAGATGACAGGTTATGTGACTAGACCTATTATTACAGAACAATCTTTTATGGAACCACAGCATGACATACATCTGTACAGGATGGCTATCCTGTATTACAATAGAAACATGCAGGCTACGCTTTACAGTGCAACTGTGTTGACAGCTTAAATCCTAGTGCAGTCAAAACTAGATTTTCCTTTTTTGGGATATTTCTACATTATAGATAAAAGCTATAAATTAACTTTCTTTTAGATATATCACTGATATTTTATAAGATACTGTGATTATTTTAAAATCCATTGAAAAACACTGCAAGGGAACTTGAAATCCTAAAACAAATTGTAACTTTAACTTTAGAACAGTACATCAATTTATTGTTTGTGAGCAGTACCCGAAAGGATGCAAGACCAACTCCCTGAGCCAGCAAGGCAAAAAATGTGTTGTTTGGTCCCTAAGCAAGGCAGTTAACCCTAACCTCTCAAATTCAGAGGGTTTAGGTTAAATGTGTCATGTCACATCTCAGTTGGTCCTTGGGTGCGAACTGATTTTTTTCCCCCTTTCCCTGACAGACGTTAATGTGCCCCGTGCACATTTAAGAATCTGTCTAAACCGGGTTATTGATGCAAATCGATAACCCCCATATCCTCTCAATCCACAGAGACACTTACACAGAGAATCATCGGAGGCCAGGAGGTCCAGCCATACTCCGTCAAGTACCAGGTGTCCATCCAGTACAACCGGGAGCATTACTGTGGAGGCACCCTGATCCAGCCACAGTGGGTGGTGTCTGCTGCCCACTGCTGGAGACCGTGAGTACAACAACAGTTAGGGTGCCGAGTCATTTGGAAACATAGTAAGTTCATTAATTCTTTTACCAGTCATGAATTTTTTGTACCGGTCTCGGGAATTGAATCCACTATTCTCGAGATGCGAGTAGCATGCTGTATGAACAGAGCTACGCAGGACCACCGTGTATTGTAACGCGCAACTGAATAAAAGGGTGCGTTTGTTTCAGTGTGAAAGGGTTTTGAAGAACCAGGTGAGAAGGGTTTCGTTATAGGTTACAACTATTCTTTGTGTGTTTTCCAGTTCCCCTGCACGTAGTTGTGACTAGATTCAAGCATGTCGGTCTCTTCCCAGGGCCCAGCTGATCCAGGTGGTTTTGAGTGAGCACAGCTTGGAAGTGAATGAAGGCTTTGAGCAGGTGATCAATGTATCTAAGATCATCGTTCACTACAGCTACAACTACAAGACTTTCAACAATGACATCATGCTCATTAAGGTGAGACGTTTTAACATTCTATCACCATGACGCAGAGATGTGCTGTGTTGCAACACCCACGCAGGGAAGTGGATATCCTTGTTAGAATATTTTAGTTAGTATAATATAAGCAATTGAATGACATTAACTCACAACCATTGGTGTTGAGAGCCCCATGCCCCACTGACAGAGCCACACAAGACCACTAGTTAATCTACTCACGGCATAACATAAGAGCAATTGAGGCAGAAAGTAAACTACCGGATAGAGAGTTGGTCCAGAAAACTGAAGGTCCCTAAATCAAATCCTCATAGTGAAATTATATTTTTGTCATAAACAATTAAACCTAATTGCTCCCTGGCGCAAAAGTCACATTGTAGCAGTATTCAGTTAATAACAGAAATACCATGCACATGACTCCCCCCCTCTTTTCCCTTCCCTTTGATTGGTCAGCATCTGTGCACTCCCCTGTTTGGTCAGCAGCATCTGGTTGTGTGTTTCAGCTCAGCGATCCGGCCCGTCTCAATGCTAATGTTCAACCTGCCCCGGTGGCAGATGAGAACACGCCTGCTCTCCAAGGCACCACCACCTGCACTGTGAGCGGCTGGGGCGTCACCCGTCTCTACAACTACTACCTGTCCCCCGTGCTGCGTTCTGTGGACGTGCAGATCATACCTCACTGTGAATACTACTACTCCGGGAAGATCACAGACAACATGATATGTGCTGGGTCTCGCCTCGGTGGCAAGGACTCCTGTCAGGTAAACACTGGCCTTATGCTGGAGCCCAGAGCCAAGTCTTTGATGTCTGTCACAAATCACTTGGGTATAGACTGGCGTGAATACTAGGGTACAGCCCTTTAAAAATGGGTCAGATTCAATGTGGACATCAGATACTGATCCCCTGATGACAGAATCTTAAAAATCAATGACAGAAATTGTGATAAAAGGCTACAATTTGAACGGTTTAGTCATCGTAGAAGACAAATAGAAATACAGATGGCGTGCAAAATGTGGAACTTAAGAGGTGTTTCTTTAGCTTTTGCATCACTAAGTCCTTTTGTGCTGTTTTTCTATAGGGCGACTCGGGAGGGCCCCTTATCTGCAATGGAAACTTGGAAGGCATCGTCTCCTGGGGTATTGGCTGTGCCAACCCTTACTTCCCAGGTGTCTACACTAAAGTGAGAAACTATGGCATCTGGACTGACTGGGTCATAAACAAGGACAACACCAACTGAATGAAAACAATGGAACCGGAAAAGCTGCTCCCACAGGGGAGAGAATAGTCCCAGAACACATTTTAACCCAGGACATAAATATTGTCTAAAACACCATGAGGTAAAATAATAGACTAGAGTATGAAACCCCTGCTTGTCAAAGTTTGAAACCATATGAGCCAGAGCAGTGGCATCACGATAGGTCTGCTGAGAGGGTGACCCCAGAAGCATCAGTATGAAATAGCACATACTGCAGATTCCGTGTCGTTCCTGGAACAGAACCATCACACACATTTGGTTAAGCGTGATTCCACTGGTTTTATTATTACTAATTTTGGCAATTCAGAACACTGAATGAATTATATCTGTACAGATACCCCATGTAAGCATTGTCCCATGGTCAGTCAGAGTGTTAGCTTTGTTGGGAGAGATGGATGATTTTTAACCTTGTATTAAACCTATATGCATGATTGACAATTCAGCATTGTTATTATTTTGCAAAGAGAAAAAAAATACAGTATAAATCCTCACCATATTATTTAGGGATAAACACAGACGTTCTATATTAATTTGGAAAAAATACAGAACGCAATGGGACTAGGCGTGGCCGAGTGCAATGTTTCCATGGCAATGTACAGAATGGGGTTGCTTATCCCAATTACAGCACAGTACATAAACAACAACATCAGCAAACATTTGCTAGGAGAAACTATGTGTTTATGTTTATATTTACACTACCATTCAAAAGTTTGGGGTCACTTACAGTAAAAATATCCTTGTTTTCGAAAGAAAAGCACAATCTTTGTCTATTAAAATAACATCAAATTGATCAGAAATACAGTGTAGACACTGTTAATATTGTAAATTATTGTTATAGCTGGAAACAGATGATTTTTAATTGAATATCTGCATAGGTGTACAGAGGCCAATTATCAGCAGTGATAACTTTCTTTCTGAAACTCGTCAGTCTATCCGTGTTCTGAAAAAGGAAGGCTATTCCATGCAAGAATTTACCAAGAATCTGAAGATCTCATACAAGGTTGTGTACTACTCCCTTCACAGAACAGTGCAAACTGGCTCTTATCAGAATATACAGAGTTGTTGGAGACCCCGGTGCACAAATGAGCAAGAGGACAAAAACATTAGTGTCTACTTTGAGAAATCTGGCAGCTTCATTAAATTCATTAAAACACCAGTCTCAACATCAACAGTGAAGAGGCGACTCCAAGATGCTGGCCTTCTAGGCAGAGTTGCAAAAAAAAGCCATATTCCAGACTGGCCAATTAAAAAGAAAGGATTAAGATGGGTAAAAGAACACAGACACTGGACAGGGGAATAACTCTGCCTAGAAGGCCAGCAAAACGGTTTTCTAAAGATCAGTTAGCCTTTAACTAATGGAATGAATGACCAGGTCGTGTTTGTCAGAACAAGAGCACGAGAAAGCATATTCACTGATAAAACATATCAATATAAACAACCACACATTTTCTCCTGGTGAAAGGATACTTACAGCTCTGGAAAAAATTAAAAGACCACTGCACCCTTTTCTTTCCTTTCCAAAAAAGTTGAAAAGGAACGTTTTGAGTGAGGAACAGAAGCGTAAAATTTGAAGTGGTCTCTGAATTATAACCCTTCTGTTCCTCGCTCAAAACCTTGCTTTTCAACTTTTTTGGAAAGGAAAGAAAAAGGTGCAGTGGTCTCTTAATTTTTTCCAGAGCTGTATGTTGTTTTTCCTTTTCATGCGCATTCTAGAAATCAATATAGTCAATCAGCACTATGCAACAATACCTTTTTATTATATTATTTAAACAGTAATTATACAGACTATAACAATAGGTTTTCTATTCTCATAAGGTGTTTTTTTTTTTACTCACTGCATGCATATCAATCACATTTTAATCATAAAAGTTCAGTAAAGGTCTGGAGGTGCAATCAGCTGTTTGCATAATGTATTTGTCACAGTTTAGGGTAGGCAGGACACAAGGCGCAGAGCAAGTGTAGGGTAACATCCTTTTATTCTTAACTGACAAAACCACCAACAGGAGCTGCAAACCAAACTGAGGCACGGCACAAACATTGATCCACAAGACAAGCAAAACAAGAGCAACTTAAATAGGGTCCCCAATTAGAGACAACAAGGTGCATCTGCCTCTAATTGGGGAGAACAGAAAACAGTAGCGCAGAGATGCCTAGAGGCACCTCTGCGATCAGGTCCTGACTGTGACCCCCAGGTGCATAGAGATACCTAGAGGCCCCCAGCCAGGACCTGACAGTAGTGTAGGACTAGTCATGACCATGTCCTGTATGACTGCTTCATAAATGAATGTAATTTGCCAGAGTACGGAAATATTTAGGGTTGAGATTAAATTAAATTTCCACTAAGTATTCAGGAATTCAGAATTGACATTGAACCCTATATGTTAATGATTTCTTTAAAAGTCATTACACATGCTAGGCTTCCCTAACCAGCAAAGCCAGTACCTCTCCCTCCCACTCAGCCACCCAGACCACGTCACACTGTGGGAAGGGAGCAGGAATCAGTTACACTGCACAAGTTGATGTGGCACTTAAAACCTAGTTGTTATGTACAGCTGTCTCTGTCCACAGTATTTCCGGTACTTTCTCTCTCACTCTCTCACTCTCAACAATCGCACATTCTAACACGGGCACAGAGAATATCACAGAAGCTGACAAAGAAATGACAGACATCAGGACCGGTGAGTTAAGGGTCGACAGAGCAGACACAGGAGCCTGGAGTAAAGGGAGTGAAGGGGAGGACAAGAACTGGATTAAAACTCTTATTCACCAGGCCCATCAGGCCAAGGAGTTTGCCTACTGTCCATACAGCAAGTTCCGGGTGGGGGCAGCACTGTTGGCACATGATGGGACGGTTTTTACAGGTATGGGGATTACATACTATGCTATCTTTATTATTATGAACTAGATGGTTTGTATCCTAAATGCTGATTAGCTGAAATCCAGTGTTCATGAGCCCATAAAACACTGGTATGGCATCACATAATACATTATAGTAGAAATAGAGAGGTTTGTGTTATAATGCCAATATACCACAGCTAAATGCTTTATACAGGCATTCTGTGATAGAGTAAGCGATACATTGGGCTAAAATGTCAAATCTAAAGCAATAAGTAAATTATAACTGCATACCAAGGACTAACTTCCAGTATTTCAACATCCTATTTTTGCCAGACCACGTATGCGAAGCCAGCTAAGAAGAGTGAATGTCTCTTACTGAGTGAGTGAGTCACACACTACCCCATGTAAAATAGCGTAGTGGTTAGAGAAGCAGACTTGTGAACTATAGGTCCAAAGTTTGTATCTCCTCGCAGGCGGAGGGAAGTACGCATTGTGAATTATTCCGAACTGACGATAACTTCGCTGGCTAAAACCGGAAACTGTATACGGTTATATTGCGACTGTTTCTGGGATGGAATAGTTCATCTTCAATTCTTATGATTATTCCTAGGAAGTTAGTAGATACTACTAAGCCTATTACTGGCCAATAAGCTGTTAAAACGGCCTGTGGCAAAAGCAATACAGACGCTATTTGTGGTGGAGGTAAACTTAATAAGAAACGTTAGTCAGTTTAACACAATCCTCAATGGAGTCTAGCGACTGCTGAAACGTGTAATGTTGTGCCGTGGGGATGGGCAGACAGGGAGTAGGGCTGGTTCAGGGGTATGGGGATGGGCAGACAGGGAGTAGGGCTGGTTCAGGGGTATGGGGATGGGCAGACAGGGAGTAGGGCTGGTTCAGGGGTATGGGGATGGGCAGACAGGGAGTAGGGCTGGTTCAGGGGTATGTAGGGATCAATAGCTTGCCTGCAATGATTAAATGTCGGCTAACAGAGGAATGAAATGTAAACATTCAGAATTTTCTCTGAAGATATGAAGTAGCTAACAAAAGTAGGCTATTTCACTATGGACTAAGCAAACAGGTTAATGCGTTTGGAATTATGTTTCACCTCACATCACATTAAGACCCACTGCGGCACATAGAACATGGGCTGCGATTTATTCTGTGAGTCACCCTGCAACACTTAATCCAGTTGCCTTCCATTTTAGTTGTCCGAGCACGTAGGAGTTTCCACCACTAACGGACCACACCCAGTTCCCTTTTAGAGAAATTGTGTAACATACTGTCGCCCTTCCTTTTTATTTTAGGAAATCTGATTTTTCTTTAGTTAGCTGAGACATCAGTGGTTTCGTTAGCCATGGGCGTCCGGGGCTATTCACCACTGACGCTCCACCGGTCGTCTTCACTCACACTGCTAGCAAGTATCGTTCGTGTCTGGTTTGGGAGGGGGGGGGGTGGTGCTCAATGCGCAATACACAGGCACTCAGGATGTTTACTTTTTGCCAAAAACAAGAAAAGAAAATAGGGTAGGTGGATAGGTTAATAATTTTATGTTGAATTATTTTTTTACCTAATGTTCTAATATATTTTTTAGGGCCCCTGTCAGTCACGGTCCCTTAAAATCGTCCTAACTTTTCCCCCCATACAGCGCCCCTGCGAGCAACAGTGATATCAACTCAACTCAAAATTTTGCACCAGAGGGAGGGGTTAAGTCCCAGTGTCCTGTGCTTAGAGATAAGAGGAGCTTGAAGGGCATTGCATTGTGTGGCTGAAACCTGATATGTAGTTAATGAACAGCATGCCTTCTCAGTTCCGCCCAGCACAACTACTCATCTAGCCTCACTGCCGACGATTAGCTATTTCTTTCCGTTCTTATGGATTTCTTTGGAAGTTGAATGATTTTATGTGTGTACAGTTACTAGGTGACCTGTTGCACATGTAGCAGTCGACCCACCTAGTGTACCACTACTGTACCCCAGGTCTCATTAAATAAAAGCTGAAGTGCGTACGTATTTTGTATTAACACGTCGCTATTCTATTAATCTGGATCGAGGATGAATTCCTACCATATCAGACAGTCCCATGTCCGCATCTGAAAAACCTCTGTACACCGTGTACTGCTTTTTTTTTAATTTTTTTTTTTTTTATTCACAAATTGCAAATACAGACAAAACAGGAATTTTAACATTATTTTACAACTCAAAAAGCAACATCTATTGCCTCAGGTTGGACTACAGCAAAACCAAACATAACCAAAGACAAACAGTAATCAGAAAATAATAACCAAGAAAAAAAATGAATAAATAATAATAATTATAAGTAAACAAGGACCATCTCAAATTAATTTAAAGTTATCTAGCAAAGACAATAATTTAAAAGCTTTCTTGTCTTTGATCAGATTCAAGGATTTACTTAACATCTTCAACTCATTCTTCCAATGGGCCAAACTGGGTTTAGTTTTAAGGTATCTACATTTATGTATAAAGAATTTTCCCAATAAAACCACAACATTGAGAACAAAGTCCCAATTCTTGTTCTCCACAAGAACACCAAACTTACGTCTTTACTGTCAAAGGTGACAACTCAATATCTTTGGATTGTAGCCAGGTCCACATATTATTCCAGAAAGACTGCACCGTTTCACAATAAAAGAACATATGTTCTAAACTTTCCACTTCCTTGTCACAAAATGCACAAGCATTTACTTAAAAACGAAATTTTAATTATAAGAATTCGTTCGTTGGGTAAATTTCGTTTAAAATCTTGAAACAGACCTCCTTTACCTTAGGGGGCAGGGGAAATGAAAGGTATCTTGTTCTTATTCTCTTAATTTCTTCCACTACAAATTCCCCGAGAATATAATTTATTTTCAGTGAGTCAGGATAATATTCTTTAAAGAGCATATTTCTAACTATTTTGTTGTTGCATTTACTGTACACCGTGTACTGCAGCTAAGGAAAAAAGTGTTCGGCTCGCGAAGTGGCAGGCAAAATGTTCCTGCGCACAGGAAGCGATGAGTTTGACGTGTCAAACACCAGCGACAGGCGAGATTTCTGGGGAAATTAAGCGGAAATACTTCCTGTTCTTGTAAATTACGGGCTGAATCTCAAATCGCGAACTACATACTATGTACTACAAGTACATACTTTGCGGATGATGATAAAGCATGTACTTTTTATTACATAGTAAGCTAGTATGCCAGTATTGGGACCGATTGGGATAGAGTATCTCGTTATAAAATTGTGTCTCAACATTAGATAATTTTGTCACGCATTAACGTCATGCCAAGTTAGAATATTTAGCTAAACACCATGAAGCATTGTTGTTTAACTGACTAAGGTTCCTTATCCTTCCATCACAAATAGCATCTATGAACTGCCACTGGCCGTTTTAATTGCTTATTACCCAGTGATAGGCCTACTAGTATCTCACTACTTGGAAGAGTCATAAGAATTGAGCAATTAGCGAGACTGAAGACGAACTTTACACTGACGGAGCTTTTAATTACATGGCAAGACGAAGTTTGTTTTTCTTTCATTCGTGAATGGGATTGATACAATAACTACCAATACAGCTGACGATAACTGACCTTTTTTCTGCGCAAGGGGTTGTGGCCTACATTACCCCAAAAAGCATGCACGGATGCATACTTCAAAAATCCACCAGAAATAGTAGACTGCGGGAACTTTTTGCATGCTACACTGTTCAAAAAATTTAAGGGAACACATAATCATCACAGTATAACACCAAGTCAATCAAACTTCTGGGATATCAATCCATCCAGTTAGGAAGCATAAGCGATTGTGAATCCATGTCACCTGTTTTGGTGCAAATAAAAGTGACAACAGGTGCACTGGAGAGGCAACAGCAAGACAACCCCCACAAAGGGAACAGTTTTGCAGGTGGTGGCCACAGACAATTGCTCTCTCCTTATCCTTCCTAGCTGATTCTTCTCTAGTTTTGCATTTTGCTAGTGTCCTTGTCACTACTGGTAGCATGAGGCGGTACCTGCAGCCCATTAAGGTTGCACAGGTAGTCCAGCTCCTCCAGGATGGCACATCCATACGTGCCGTCGCAAGAAGGTTTTTCTGTGTCTCCCGTGTACAGTCTCAAGAGTACGGAGGAGATACCAGGAGACAGCCATTACATGAGGAGAGCTGGACAGGACTGTAGAAGAGCATGAACCCAGAAGCAGTTCCGGGATCTGCTCCTTTGTGTGAGGAGGGATAGGAAGAGCACTGTCAGAGCCCTACAAAATGACCTCCAGTGAGCTACTGGTGTGCATGTGTCAGGTTCAAGAACACTAATCAGAGGTTGTCAGGCTCTGATTCACTAAATATAATTATTTAGAAACCGAACTGAAACCAGTGAAACATTCAAAGCAGCGAACTGGTCTTAAGCATTTATTCAGAGAATTCTGATACAATTGGAAAAACACATACATTTTATACTCGTCAGTAGACACATCTGAATACTTCCCTGTCCTATTTGGCATTTGCCAAAAAACACCAGAATTGGCAGGTCCCCCATTGGCACCCTGTTCTCGTCACAGATGGGAGCAGGTTCACATTGAGTACGTGACAGACGTGAAAGAGTCTGGAGACGCCATGGTGAACATTATGCTGCCTGCAAAATCATCCAGCATGACCGGTTTGGCCAGTTTGGCAGTGGGTCAGTGATGGTCTGGTGAGGCATATCCTTGGAGGGTTGCACAGACTTCCACGTGCTAGTCAACAGTACCCTGACTGCTGTTAGGTACCGGGATGAAATCCTCAGGCCATCATCAGACCTTACGCTGGTGCAGTGGGCCCTGGGTTCCTCCTGGTGTAGGACAATGCCCAGCCTCATGTGGCCAGGGTGTGTAGGCAGTTCCTGGATAACGAAGGCATTGATGCCATTGACTGGCCCTCACGTTCCCCAGACCTGAACCCAACTGAGAACTTCTGGGACGTTATGTATCGATGCATCCGACACAACCACAGACGGTCCAGGAGCTCACTGATGCCCTGATCCAGGTCTGGGAGGAGATCCCCCAGGACACCATCCGCCGTCTCATCAGGAGCATGTCCAGACATTGTCGGGAGTGCATACAGGCATGTGGGGGCCATAAACACTATTGAGTCACATTATGAGTTGCAGTGATGAAATTCATGCAGGTTGGAAAAGCCTGTGATTTCAATTGTTTACTTTGATTTTCAGTGTGAGTTTGAATCCAGCCCACAATCGGTTGGTGATTTTGGTTTCCACTAACCGTTACGTCATTTTGTTCTTAACGAATTACAAAATATACAGTAAAGATTTTGATCTTCAATGTATTTCGTTCATCAAGCCCTGATGTGTGATTTAAGTGTTCCCTTAATATTTTTGAGCATTGTATTTTCAGCATGCTATGGTTTGAGACATACTAATCTTCTCACATACTTATCTGGCATACTATATAGTATGCAAGTATGCGATTTGAGATTCAGGGTGAGTGTTCCGTTTGGTTTTTGTTCGTGAATGTAGCCCGTTATGTTTGGTTTTTGTTTGTGTTCTTACACGCAGCCTGTCCTTTTCCTTATTGTTTCCACCTGTGCCTTGTTTGCTCCTTCATTGTGTCCCTATTTACGTTCCTCCTGCCCCAGTGTTTCTTGTCATTCATTGTCATTAGTGTGTTTGTTCTTTTGTCTGTTCCTGCCATTTGTGCCCTTTTGTTTTTGTACTTTGTGAGTGTATTAAAGTACCTTTTTTTGCCATTTTGGAATCCTCTGCACCTGTGTCCTTCTACCCCTGCCCAAATCGTGACATTCAGCCACATACTTCAGCTTTAATGTATGTGTTCTGTCTTACAAGTGATGCCATTCCAGAGTTCTTTATGGATAAATTCTATATTCAAACACATATTTTAAAAATCTAGTCTAAACTTACATTCATTTCTTACAGAAAAGCTATTTCATGAAATGTACTCATTTGTTAACAAATAAAAAAAGGATTATTCTGTGGAATCGCTACACTAATATCTTTGGAGAAAGTGACTAAATGTCCTTATACTTTACATTTTATGTATGCAACTTCAATGATTGTTACATTCCATTTATTTTCCTGCAATATATCCAATACTATGTTTTCTATTTACATTCATTTTTTTTCTATCATAACACTATGTGTATTCTAGTTTTGTTTATTTAGTCTTGTGTAACCCTGTACTAGATGTATGTTTCTTACATGCCATACATTGTTCTTATTGTTAATTTATTTCCTGATTCTTGTAAAAAAAAGCTATTTCAGAGATTTCACGAGTATTGTGCTTTTTCTTTCTAAACAGGATGCAATGTAGAAAATGCATGCTATAACCTTGGCCTCTGTGCAGAGAGGACCGCGGTTGTAAAAGCTGTTTCCCAAGGATACCAAAGTTTTAAGGCCATTGCAATTGCCAGGTACTGTATTTTCAAACATTGTCTGATATTTGAGTAAAAAACTATCCAAAAAAATATTCAGTGTCATGTCATCCAGGTGACCAAATTCTACTGTTAATGTCAACAATAATGATATTGGTTAACAGTACAGGTGCTGGTCATATAATTAGAATATCATCAAAAAGTTGATTTATTTCAGTAATTCCATTCAAAAAGTGAAACTTGGATATTATATTCATTCATTACACACAGACTGATATATTTCAAATGTTTATTTAATTTAATTGTGATGATTAAAACTGACAACTAATGAAAATCCCAAATTCAGTATCTCCGAAAATTA